>WNWK01014340.1:0-51680 GCA_009830355.1 Cherax destructor | reverse complement strand
AACTCGTGAAAACCCCCGTTGTCATGACCCCCCCCAAACAACGTGTCATATGACACTACCTTTCTTGTCGTCATGAAACGCCAACGCCTCCGTGTCCATAGACCCCCTTGTCTGTGTTATGAGACTTCCTCAGTGTCCCCGACACTTCTCTTCGGACGCCCCCCGTTCACCTAACACCTTCTCTCCCTTTTTCCCAAAAGACACCCTTTTCTCTTTGTCTCCTCTTTCTTAAACACTTTTCTCTGTGTCATAACGCCTTGCTGTAATTTTCTTTTGAACGGGGTCAAAGACTCAATCATAAATGAGCCATAATGAAAAGTCGTGCGTCCATCAAAGCTGGGGAGACTGAGTCAAGTATGGCAAGCTGGATACAATCACTGATGCCATCCACAGATCAAACCATATTGCAGTAGTGGACCAAGTTGGAATACCACGTTCCTCCCAAGTCGTGGATGATACTGTCTTTATGCTAGGTTCCCCCCCTGCCCAAAACTATGGTGACGTCACAGGGTGCTGCAGCCCAGTAATACTGGACGTGCAGTGCCCAAAGGGTCCATCAACCATTCAACCCAATTACCTTGTTGGGGGGTTCGTAGTAGCAAAAGGGGGGGTAAAGCAGCTGGAACTGACGGGAACATGAAGAAATTTTAAAAAGCAGGTGGGGATATAGTTTTGGAGTGGCTGGTACTTTAGTTCAAAAACGTATCAAAAGAGGGTGTATCTGGGGGGATATAAGAAAAACTTAAAAATTATAAGGGAATAAGTTTAGTAGTGTACCAGGTAAAGTAAATGGTAGGGTTATTATTAAAAAAAAAAAAATATAAAAAGGCAAAAACAGGACCCTAGATGAATACAGGGCTTTAGACGGGGTGGGGATGTGTAGCTCAAGTGTTTAATTGCAGCATATCGCGAACAATATTCAGATAAAGATAGGGAAGTTTTCATTACATTTATGGATTTAGAAAGACTTTGATAGACTGGATAGGGGAGCAATGTAACAGTTGTTGAAAGTGTATCAAATAGGGTTTTAAATTATTAAATTCTGTAGAAAGTGTTTATGAAGATGGTGAGGCTCAGGTTATGGTGTGTAGGAGAGAGGAGATTACTTTCAAGTGAAAGTAGGCTTTAGAAGGGGGTGTGTAATGTCCATATGGTTGCTTAACATATTTATAGATAGGGGTTTTAAATGAAATAAATGCTAGGGTGTTGAGGAGAGGGGGGGAATTAAAATTTTGGGGAATCATATACAAATTGGGAGTTGACACAGTTACTTTTTTCTGATGATACTACTGTGTTTTTTTGGGGAAATTTTAAAAAAATTCAAAAAGGGTTTGTTTTTTTTTTATATATTTTATTTAAAAAACTTACAATTTTCATACTAAAAAACACCGTTTTTTTTTTTTTTTTTTTTTATATATTTTTTTAAAAACATTATGGACAATTTTTCATATGTCAAAAATACAACAACAAATAAATAGGCGACAATCAATTATTCAATGTTAAGCTGTTTAAACCCGACACAATATATAATATGTCAAACAAAAAACTATGTCCCTTCTACAACCTCCTACTAACACAACACATACAAAACCCAATATTCTTAATACATTAAGGTCACAAAAAACTTTGTACAAAGATGCGTCCTATGACAATTGATACATGACCATCATAAACATCACTTGTACTTAATATGTAAAAAAATTATATATATTACTGTAAACCTAGTTCATTTTTAATTCCTTCACAACTCACACTGTATAAATTAACTTTTACCCCTATATCCTTATCAAGACATATAACAATTTTAAAAACCCTTCAATGATGCAACTTGCATCTCCAGATGTAAAATTTGTTATGGTATAATAAATGCCCCTCCCCATCTACCCCTCACTTTTGCTCACCATTTGGGATTCAGAAAACCCCAATTACTTGCAATCATTCCACACCCAGCCTTCTTGGATGGGGGGTGGTTGGTGGGAACCCATGGTGCCCGGTGGTGCCTGCTAAATCGTTTGACCATGGCGGATGGGTACAGACGTCTTTAATAGGGTTGGGGTTGAGATTCTTCAGGGAGCAGTCTATTCAGCCAATGCAGATATCGTCTTACCAGCTATAATACGAGATACTTTGGGGAGTGGAGCACTCTGAAGTCTCGGGATAGCCATAAATGGGGCAAAACGACTGTTCATCAAATTTGCATGTTCATCGGCGTACCAGAGAGTGGTTGATAAGTTTCAAGACCCAGCGACTACGGTGAGGCAAGGATTGGAGGTATGTGTCGGGATTTTTGCATTATTTAAGTGGATAAAGCTTAGAAATTTTCCCTTTTTGAGGCAGGAGAAATGCGACATCAGGAAAGAGTTGCAGAAGTATGGTGGGTGCACACAGTTAGATTGGCAGATGGTCGTCTGGGTTATATCCCGGCACCTCGAAGGAACATATTCTAAAAAAGATGTCATTGCGTTCACCGATTCCCTCATATATCCTAATGCAAGTTTTCCCCGGCCCGGGGTATACGTAACATACGTGGGTCAGGTCCGGACTGTCGGTTGTGGGTGGACCGGGACATGTTGCTGTGGACTGTGTGAGCAGCAGATCAGGGGACAGAAAAGCAGAGTATGCAGCGTCGTGCGGAGGAAAAGGGGGGATGCAGAATGTTGGTGATGGGGGCGATGTGGTTATAGGGTGCAGGGGGGCGTGGTGGGGCGTGCTTTAAGTGAAAGGGGGTTGATCGAGAGGGGGGAGGCACCCCGAGGTTCGGGAGCAGCGTCTGCAGGTGGATATGGAAGGAGCACGGGGAGATTACAGTGTGTACGGAGGAGAAGGTGTGCCCAGGTGGAGTCGGGCCTGTTGGAGGTTTTAAATGCTTTTTTTGGAAGGTGATACATCCCCTGTCGGACCGACAGGGTGAACTTTTTGGGGAGCAAGAAGGGACTCCATAGCAGGTGAGGCGGTGGGTGTAAACCGCCAGTCCTTGGGTGCAAGGCATGGGACTCAGTAGAAAATCTCGGGGGGTGGAGGTGGAGGTGCATAGGGAGGAGGAGGAGGAGATGGAGGTATAAGGTGATAAAGTGGGGGCTGGAAGCGGGCGGGGGAAAGGATTCAGATGATGGGGTTTTTGACAGCAGGGCAGGGGGATTGGCAAGATGTGGCCAAGGTGGCTCTGGAAAGGGCAAAAAGGGGAAAGGGGATGATGGTTTTGGAAAAATGATGAAGAATGAGGGAAATTTAAAGAGAAAAGGAAAGGCCATAGGGCCAAAGTGAAATAAGATCAGCAAGCAAAAGGGAAAACCACCCGCGTATTATTCAGGTTTTAACGTTCAATGTTAATGGCCTCGGGAATGGGGCCCAAAAACGAGAGGGGGTAGCAGTGTCATTGTTGAGATGGAATGTAGATGTGATATTTATCCAGGAACATAATTATAAAAGGGGGGTAGGGAGATGGTCCTCAAGGGTTATAAGGTGTATGCTAGTGATGCAGGGGCTCTAAAAGGTGGGGTTCTGGTGGGAACCCGGGGAGGGTGCCCTTTTCACTTGTCCTCATGGGAAGTGGTGGGTTTTTAGAGTAGTGAGGGTAGATGGGGTGTGGGAGGGTTGCAGGTTAGTTTAGTAGGGGTATACATGCCTGCGGTAACGAATAGGTGGGTTAAGAATGATTTTGTTAATACTGATTTGACGAAAGTTTGAGGGGTTTAGAAATGTGGTGATGTGGGGGGATTAAATAGCGTGAAAAGGATTGGGGACGTGGGCCGAGGGGGGGGTGAGGGAAATTTTGGGGGGGCCCCCTTGGAATGTTTTGGGGGAGGGGTTCCTTGGAAAGATTTAGGTGGAGGGGGGTAGGCCAACCCCGGGGTATTTTAAGGGCAAAATTTTTTGGGTTTTCCCCGGGGTTTTTGGAAATTGGGATTTAAATTTTTTTGGGTTTTGGGGAAAATTAAGGGGGTAGAGGGGGGGAGGATTTTTTCAGGGGTGGTGGGGGTCATTGTGGGGGGGGGGGGAGGAGGATGCAAGGAAGTGTGGTGAAATGGGTGGAATGGGGTAGGTAAGGAAGAAAAAAAAAGTTTATGGGAGGGTAGGGAGGGAGGACGTGAGGATGAGGTTTGGTTATCAGGGTTTACCTGGAGGGGTTGTTAGAAGGGTATTTAGGAGGGGCTTGGGATGGTAGGCATGAAGGTGAAGTTCAGGAATTACGAGATAAGTTGAAGGAAATACAGTTAGAATGGTTTCAGGCATTAAGGGTAAAAGGGAGTGGAATGGAGGAGGGTATTGGGGGGGAATGGGTGTCGCGGGGTGGCCCTGGGGGAATTTTCAGTCGAGGGGGAAACGGATGTTGATAGAGTCGTTGAAGGTGGATAAGGGGGGAAGGGTATCAGGTGGGTAGTATACTAGGGACGGAAGGTATGGGGGGGTATGCGGAAGTTTGGTTCAGAAAAAAATTTGCGGCTCAGGAGGGTTCATTGGAGGTAAAACAGGGGATATTGAAATTTTCTTAGTTTTATTGGGGTTGGGGAAAAAACATGTTTGAGGCGGGGATTACGGAAGAGGAGGTAGGGGGAGGCGGTGAAAGGGTTTAAATTTGGGGAAATCTCCAGGAATCGATGGGTTACCAGGAGTTTTTTATGTGCCCATTGGCGGGTTTTTTTGAAGGACGTTTTAGTTAGGCTCATGAATGAATTAAAAAAGAGGTGAACAAAGGGGGGAGTCGATGCGAACGGGGTTATAGTGTTGGTGGAGAAGTCAGGGGAAAAGGTGGGCCTACAGGATTACCCAAAACATAGCTTTAATGACAACAGATTAAAAAAATCTAAGCGAAGGTATTGGCAAATAGGATAAAGTCGGGGCTAAAGAGTTGTTTGCATGGGGGTCAACTGGGGATGAGGGGGAGGAGTATTAGAACGTGGCATAGGCAGATTAGGCAATTTATAGGGGGTCGAAAAAGGGGGGGTCTTGGGAATAGATTGGAAAAGTGCATATGATAGGGAAAAATAGGGTTATGTTAAGGGAAATCATGTTAAGGCAGGGGTTTGGGTCGGCAGTGGTGGACTGGGTTAGGACTTTGTATGATGGGGCTTTGATGAAAGTTCAAATAAATGGGGGTTGAGTAATGGGGTTGGTTTTCATAGAGGATTACGGCAAGGTTGTCCACTCCCCAGATTCTGTTTGCTTTGCTACAGGATCCTTTCTATAGATTGGTAGAGGAACATTTAAAGGGATAAGTAAAAAAAGGGGGGGGAGGTAGATTGCATTCTGGGGTATGTAGATGATAAAACGATTTTGGTTACAGAGGGGGGGCAGTTGGAAGGAGTAAAATAAGTTAGTGGAATTTTTTGGGGGCAACAGGGATGAAGGTGAATGGGGGAAAATCGAAATTGTTGGAGGTAGGGGAATGGGGGGGGGCGTTGGGAGTAAGAGAGGGTTGGACTTGTGTGAATAACATAACTATTTGTGGCATTATTTTTTTGTGCAGATGCGGTGGAGGCACGTAGGGAAAACCCGCAATTGTTGTGGATAGGGCGTTAGCTAGAATGAATGGTTGGGGTGGGGAGGCCACTTTATTACAGAGGGCAGTGGTTGTAATTTACCTTGGTATACCCTAAGTTATGGTTCAGGGCTGGGGTTGTATCCATTAGTAGGGGGTAGATGTGGGCGTTTGTTGAAAAGGGTGTTGGTTTTTGTGTGGGGACGGGGAAGACATTGGCTGTGTAGAGAGATAGTAGAATTGGGGGTCCCGTGGGGGTGGGGTGGGATTGGTGCCTTTACGGAATAGGTTAAAAAGTGTGTTTGTACGGGAATGAATACCTGACAAGGGGAGGGGAACCAGGGGGGCGGGTGGGTTTAGTTATGGGGAGAGGTACAAAGGTGGTGGGTTGGGGGGGATGTTTTGCATTGTGAGGCGATGCTGGGGCGATGTTAATAATGACAGATAAACATAGGTGTAAGGTGCAAAAAGGTTAGATCCAGTTGGGATGGGGTGGTGGGGAGGTGGGGGGTTATGAGGCTTGGCCTCTGTATAGTGGGATTTCATTTGGAAGTGGTTTGGGAAATTAAGGGTACCCCCAAAAGGTAAGGGATACGAGTTATCGTTTTTATCAGGGCTTTTTGGCATCCGGGAACAGTTACTTGATGGAGTTGGTTGGGGATGGGATATGTGCCCCCATGTGGTGGTTTGGGAAACAGCATATCATGAAATTTATTTTTGCGGGGTTTGTGTTCAGTGGGGGTTGGGTTTGGGGGAAGGTATTGATGTTAGTAGGAGGAGGAGAATGTCTCCCTTAAGGGCTTTGTGTTTAGTTTTGGGGTGGTGTGGAGTCAGTTATACGCGGGGTTTCGTACATGATTTTAGATTTCTTTTTCATTTCATGGGCAGTTAGGGATTTGCGTGGGTCCGCCCGGGTCAGCGCTTTGGGAGCAGGTATGTATAGGACCAAGTTAGGAATGGGGGAGGTGTATGGTAGGGATTGGGAGGGCCCTTTGTGAAGGAATATAGGGACTTTCAATAGGGGATTTTAAAAGGGAGTTGTAAGGGTAGGAGGGGGGGGGTAGATCTTAGACTGTGATGGGGAGGGGTTTAGGCTTAGGGGGGGGGGTTTTTTTGGGTGAAGTTTTCCCTATGTTATATGATCGGGGGGTTGGGTGTTAGATTGAGTATGGTCAGGTGGGAAGGAAAAGGGGGTGTGTGGTTTTCCCTTCTGGCTGGGTGGAAACCTGGGGATGGATCTGAGCTTAATAGGAGGAGGATTGATCAGTCAAACAACAAAAAATATATTTTTACTTTATTTTATTAGTTCTTTTTAGAATGATGGGGGCGAGGAGTTGGGGCTCATGAGGCCTATGACGATCGGGTATGTCACCTGAGATGCACAATACAGGGGGTTTTTATGTTTTTGTACCTATGGACATTTGCTTGAATGATAAAAATATTTTTGTACAAAGGTTACAGGCCAAGCTGGAAGTATCTGTAGTTTTTTTTTTTGGCTTTCATATATAATGTTATATATATGGTTAGGGTTATGTTTTCAGGTCTTTGTGGGGCCGGGTTTTTATAAGCACTGATGAAGCATTTTGGCTTGCAAAAACACTTATTTGTTTTGTGTTTAGTAATCATGATTTGTGTATGTAGGGATATTATGTATTGTGTACTGTGGGAAATACTGGGGGGGGTGTAGGGGGGGGGATTTTCAGAACAAGATGTTTCTGTTTCAATATTAGTTTGTGTGGTAATTAATACAGACATTTAGGGTTTTTTTTAGGATAATGTAATGATGATTTGGGATTGGTTGGGGGTTTTGGGGATTTGGAAAGTAGGATATAATTTTGTTTTTTTGTGATATTCTGGCTTCTTTAAAAGTAAAAGATGGGTATCACCTATGTAATTGATTATGGCGTGAAAAGGTTGTGTAAGGAAATATTGTATAGTGTCATGAGGCGGACTGGGTTTAAAGGTATTGATAATGGTATTGAAATTTATATGCCTTTAAGATTGTGATATATGTATTGATAATTGTTTTTTATCTGTAATGGTTTAAAAAAAAAAAAAAAAAAAAAAAAAAAATACTTGCAGTTGCTGCCCCGACCACTGTGGTGTGAGGGTGTGCTGTCAGGCGCCTCTGGGGGCCAGCTTTGACAACTTCATTTTCTCAGCAATGGCCGAGTCATACAAAAGGAGAGTAAATACAGTGTGTATTGAGGTGCTCGCTGGGGCCATTTACCCTTCAAATGCGGGTGATCTCTTACCTGCCATTCTACGTGATAAATATGGATTCGCCACTTCAATATTTATGGGATATCACTGAATGGAGCAAAAAGGGTGTTTGTGAAATTCTCGTCGGGGTGGTGTCTACGGAAGAGCTGTTGACGATTATCAAGACAAGAGGATGGTTGTGGGGGAAGGGATTGGGGGTGCGGCTGAGGGACGTATCTCGACATACAAGTGGATACGGTTCGAAATTGTCCATTTAAAGGCTTATGAAGAAGATGTGAGAGATGTTTTCAAGGCCTATGGGGTGATTCATGCCCGGGAACTGTCGGTAGGTGGGAACGGGGGGGCCTGCAGGATTGCCAGAAGGATCATACAGTCTGAAAAATGTCATTCCCGGATGCCTATACCATCATATGTATTGATGCCCCTCTTTCGTACACAAGTATATGTGACATATGCAGGGCAAGTGAGGACATCCGGCTATGTGGACAGGCGGGGCATTTGGCGGTGGCTTGTGAGAGACAAGGACAGTTACCCCAGCAACGGACGTGGGAGGAGGTGAGGGGATTGGTATGGATAGCCTTTTTTAGTGACATGGAGAGGAATTTTGTCTTCTCCAGGGCGTAAAAGGGTGGCAGAGCACGTCGATGGGCGATGAGATGGAGCAAGCGGAGGGTTGGTGGGGACATTACCTCCTGAGACATGTCAAGAGGAGGTGCAGGATTCTACGGGCGCCATCGGACAGGAGGATGGCAATGATTTGGTGGAATTGACAGATCCTATGTTGGAGGATCTAAGGAAATTGATTGATAGTCCCCCTTCCGTGGGCGGGAGTATGAGCTGCAGAATAACCCGGAAATAATGGCAAGTCTGGGCGAAAAAGCTGGTGATGACATGAGTAAAAAGTGGTTGTGGTGGGGTGGTAATGAGGTGAGCGTGTGTTTGGTAAAGGGGGAAGTTCATAAGGAGGACAATGTAGACAGTGCAGTGTCTGAAGGGTCATGGAGGTGGCGGGGGAATCTTTTTAAGAGATCCCAGTGGTTCGGGGGAAGATGATGTGTTGACGCCGGCTCAGAAAACAGGGGAAAATGTTAGCAGAAAAGGGGTAGGAATGAGAGGGGGGGTAAAGGCGAAGCGTGTAGACAAGGTGGGGGGGGCCCGGGGGGGGGGTTCTTCGTCAATGCAGGTGGAGCACGAGTAACGAAACATCGGAAACCACCTTTTAAAAAATTTAAATGTTTAAGTATGAATGTTAATGGCCTCCCAGCGGAGGGCAAAAGGATGTGGGTTGGGGGTATTTTTGTGGGAGAGGGTATTGATGTTTGTTTCCTCCAAAGAACACAATTATAGGTGTGGTAGGGAATTGAAGTTAAAGGGATTTAATTTATATACAGGAAGTTCGGAACTTTTCCAAAAGGGGGGGGGCTTTGGTAGGTATTAGGGAATCCTTTTCCCTTTTCATTTTGAGGTCGTGGGGGGGAGGAGGGGGCGGATTGTAAAGGGGAGATGGGGTTTGGGGTGACATCTCGGTTTTTTTTCTGGGTGTGTATATGCCAGCCCGGGTTTAAAGGCCCCATTATCAAGGGGATTTCGTGAGGGGTTATTTAGTTTATGCATTAAGGGGGCTTCCTGCGGTAACGGTGATCACCCGGGGGCTGGTTTTGTTATTAGGAGGAATGGCGTGGGGAAACCCAGAGGAGCAGGTTGTGTGCTAAACAGTGTTGGGGACTTGTTAGGGGCAGTTGGGGTTAGGGATGTAGTAGATGGTAGACAGGTTATTTGGGAGAACATACGTTTATACGGAAAGGATATGCAGCACGGTTGGATAGGGTGTACGTGTCTTCAAAATATAAATGTGGAAAGGTGCGTAATTGGGGTGTTTTGGGTTTTTTAGATCATAGGGGGTGGTGGCTGTGTTGGGGTGGGTGGGTGCTGTTAAATATTATTCAGACTTGTGGAGGTTGAATGTTAGTTTGCTGAAAAAGAGGGGGATTTGAGGGTTTGAGGCTTGGTGGGAGGGTTCTGGGGTGGGGGTAGGGGCATTTGTGACATTGGGAAGTGGTGGAATTTGATGGCAAAAGGCAGTGAGAGGGTTATTATAGGCGTGAAGGGGTTGAGGAGGCTAGGTATAGGTATGGGTTACAGGGGAAAATTTGGAAGGGGGGGTAATGGGATTGTTATTGTGGTGGAGGAGGGTGTCATCAACAGGAAATAGCGTATCTTAATGTAGACTAAAGGATATTCAGAATGAAGTTTTTAGGGCGATAAGGGTTCGTAGTCAATTAGAAGAAGGGGTTATGGGGTGATAGGCCTTTGGGGACTGTTTTTTAGGAGATTTAGGACACGTAGAACAGGCATGGCCCTAAGGCGTTGAAGGTAGAGGAGGAGATTGGGGTTATCCTTTCAGGTCAGGTGTTAAGAACTACGGATGGGATTTTGCTTATGCGGGGATTGGTTTCAGGGAAAAAGTTCATGGGTAGAGTGAGGGGTGAAAGGGTTTTTAGGGGAAAATTTTGTTAGAAGGGATTCAGGGAGGTTAGGGGAGGGGGGGATAGGAAGGGGTTAGGTGGAAGAATAACGATTGGGGAAGGAAAAGGGGAAGGGTTAAAAAAGGCACCTGGGGGGGATGGGTTACCCGGGGTTTCTACGTATTTATTGGGGGTGTTTTGAAGGATGTTTTTTGTAAAAGGGGCTGAATCAAATGAAGGGTAGGGGTGATGGATGAGTGCAGAGGACTGGGGTGGTGGTGTTAGTACCAAAAAGGGAAAGGGCGTGATGTTTTTAGAGGGTATAAAGGGGAATAACTTTGTTATGTTCTGATTACAAGATTTTGCCAAGATATTGGGAAAAGGATGAAAAGGGTGTTGGAGAAGGTTTTAAAAAGGACGGTCAGTTTGGTATACCAGGACGTAGTATTAGGATGGGGCATAGAAGAATTAAGACTTTCTGGAACAGAAGGAAGGGGGGGGTTCTGGGGTTAGATTGGGGAAAAAGCGTACGATAGTGTAGACAAGGGGGATGTTTATGAGATCTTAGGGAGGCAGGGGTTTGGCGGGGGAAAATTTTTAGGTGGGGAAGAACTTTTATGATGGTGCCTTGGCTAGGGTCCCGGTTAATGGCAGGTTAGGGCTTCAGGTGGGGGTTTGAGAGGGGGGCTGGGAGGGGTTTTCCCCATCTGATCCTTTTGGGGGTGTCTGCAAGACCCCTTTTATAGGGTTTGGGTTTGTGAGGGGGATGGGATGGGGATGAAAAGTGGGGTTGTGAAATGGGCATAGTAGGTTATGGTTTATGACACTACAATTATGGTGGGGGGGTAGTGAGGGTTTAGGAAATGTTAATAAGATTATAGAGGTGTTTGGAGGGGGTACTGGGATGGGGGATCAATAGGCAAAATCTAGGTTGTTGGAGGTAGGTTTGTGGGTGGGTGGGCCGTTGGGGGTAGGGGTGGGTGGATGTGTGTTTTATAGCTTAAAAATATGTGGAGTCATTTTTTTGTCATAATAGTCAGTTGGCCAAAAGGGGCTTAAATTCGGAGTTAGTGGTGAACAAAGGGTAGGTAGGTTAAGTGGTTTCAGTCCTGGAGAGGTAACGTTGTTACAAAAAAGCAGTGGTAGTGAATGCTCCCAATTTATAGTAAACTGTGGTTTTTTGGACTGTTTATCCTCTACGGGAGTGTGACATAAGAAAAGGGTTTACGGTAAAGGGGTTTTTAGATACATTTGGAGCTATGGGAGGCACTGGTTGGCGCCGGGAAATAGTGACAGCGGGGTGGCCCTAGGGGGGATGGGGGTTTATACCTTTGGGAAAACTTTAAAGTATATACATAAAACAGGAATTTTAGTAGGGAGGGGGCAGGCGAGTGGGGAGGGTTATAAATGAGGTTTCGTAGGTGGTGGAAGGGTAGAGATTTTTTGCATTGTGAGAATATTTTTTAGATACCTTTCAGTTGTCAGGGTGCCAGGTTTGGGTGAAGGTGAGTAAGTTGGATAAGGTAGGAGGGGGGAAAGAGATAGTGCAGGGATCAAGGGGGTTTATCCAATGTATTATTAAGGGGGTGTGGAAATTTGGGTGGGGGTGCGTATACCACCTAGGTTTCGGGAAACAGGGTATAGGTTTTATTAGGCATTTTGGCATCAAAAGGGGACAATTGTGGAGAATGGGCATAATAAAAGGGGGGGTTTTGCCAAAAAAGGGGTGGGCTTGAAACTGCATATCACGTTATTTAATTTTTTGAAGGGGGTTGGGGGGGAGGGGAAAGGTTTTGTTGGGTTTTGAAAAGGGTAGGGGGGGGGTTTGTCCCCCCTTAGGGGGGTTAAGTTTGGATGTTGGGGGGGTGTGTCCTGAGGATGAAAAAGGGCGGTGGCATATTTGGGGGTGGGTAAATTTTCATCTCGTGGTGCATGAGGGGAGGAGCAAAGGGGGCTGTCCATATAAGGGCTATGGCGGAAGGTTCCTATAGGACAAGATGTCGTAATCAAGAAAGGTTTTATGCAGGAAAGTGGTGTAAGGCTTTTTTTGGGTTATAGGAACCTCACTGTTGCGTTATTGTTGGGGAGGGGGGGAGGGACTAACATGAAAGTGTTTGGGTATGGTTTTATTAGGGTGGGAAAAGGGGGAAGGGGGAAAAGAGGATGGTTTGTTGTTGATGCTTCAGGTTTCCCGGTTTCTCTGCCCAAAATAATTAAAAAAAAAAAAAAAAAAAGTTTTTGGTAATTGATTGGGGAAAATTTTGGGGAAAATGGGTTGTTGGGGAAAGGGGGGGTTGGGAGCATAAGGGGGGAAAACTTGCCTGTTTTCTAACTGTCGGTGTCATCATAATCTCTTAGGGGTTTGTGAGTCAAAGCAAACCTTTGTTGACTAAATTAAAAAAAAAAGGAAAAAAAAAAAAAATATATATATATATATATATATATATATATATATATATATATATATATATATATATATATATATATTTTATATATATATATATTGGAAGATCTCTTTAGAGATGCCGCCCGGTTTATGGAAATTCCGTGTGTTGGTGTACGGACATTTTTGTCACGTATGGCAGGTGTTTTGGGTGTATGTTGGGTGCGGGGTGTGGGTGGGAAAATATTATTTTCCTTTGTGGTTTCTTTTTTAGCTACCACCGGGGTAATTTTTGTTTTGTCTGTTCAACAGGGGAAAGTCATATGGTTCAAGCATGACATGGTGGTGGTAAACCCTTGAAATGTATGGGTATGGGGAGGTTTTTTTGATGTCCAGGTTCTAGGAGCACTGTTGTGGTATAACCGAGTAGGTAGGTAAGGCTCCCGACTTTTGAAGAGTTAGGTTTTGATCTTAAGTGATCGTTGAATGTAATATAGTGGTGTCTTAAATTTAATGACAGTTAATTTTGATTAATATTAGTAATTTTTGTGTAGGGTGTTGGGATTTTGTTTGAGATGTTGTTAGGTCAAAGAAAAAAATTTTTTTTTATATAATATACGGGGGTTTTACAATTGTAAATTTGGGGTATGTTTTTTAAAAAAAAAAAAAAGGGGGGTTAGGATATTACACAATCCCAAGTTTAATAAGATGTTGTTTGTGACTTGAATTATGACTTATGGAAGGGGGGGTTTTCAAGTGTACATGGTAAGGGTGTAATGGTTTCATGTTATTTGGTGTATTACAGGTACCAGGGGCTTCGGGCTTTTGGGTAAGACTTTTGCAGAGACAGTATTGTTCATGTGTGTTTATGGAATGTAATATGATTTTTAATTTTTATTAAGGCAGTTGTGGTGTTTAATTTTTTTTAACATTTTGTGAGCAGGGGGATAAGTATTGAGGTGTGGTTAGGTAAAGGCAGTTTTTGTTTATGTATAGTTTTGCAGTTTGTAGTTGTATTCTGAAATTTTTCCCGTAAAAATAAGACAACCTAGTAAATAGGTTAATATGAAGGAGATTGATTATATTTGTGTTTCGTTTTCTGGTAGGGTGGGGGCTTATGTATATGTTTTTAATATGCGATTTTGTTATGACATGTATTGTATGTACTTTTTAAATAAAAAAAAAATACTTGCTACTCTTTGCACAATATACACATTTAATCCTACTATAAACACAAAATATCAATGAGAACAAATTCAACCACTGTAAAATTAAAATTATGTTCTCACTCCCATTGACAAAAAAATAACCCCAAAACCTAACCTAAAACACACCCATCCTCTACCATACAAAACCCAGCCATACCATACTACCCTCCTTTCCCCAAGTCCATCTTTGTGTTAAGCATACATTAAATAGTTATACAAAAAAAAAACTTATTCTTTTTTTACTTTTCATATCAAACTTAAAAATATCACATATGATTCCCAAAGGGCCCTTAATGAATCAACAAACTATTAAAAATAAAAACCCCCTTATTCCAAAAGGTAAACCTCCCCCATCCCTTCAATAATCCTGTGCTCACGTATTATACCCTTTTTGGTTTCCAAAAAAGCCCCCCAGCCCTTTTTCACAAACCACAGTGAAAGTCCCCCTTTACACTACCCTCACCCACCACCCCCTTTTTAAAACGTCAGTCGCACAAAACACCTTCACTCAAGTCTTAGTCTGTGTTCTGCAATCCAGGACATAATGCTTTCCCCTAAACCCCATGGTAAACAGTCCCGCACTAGTACCAAACTCTCCTCATCCACCCATCACCCAACCCATCCACATCATGCACACCACCCATACAAAGAAACACCCCCCTTCCACAACCGTTTCCCCCTCGACCAGCCCCTTAGTCGTTCACCCTATCTAACCCTAAAAGTATCCCGACAGTCATGTGCCTATAGGCCTCAGGAAAAGCCTTCCCCAATCCCTACCATATACAACTTCGTTCCGACACTTTGTTCGATAAAAACGCGCCGCCAGCACCTAACCCTCACCTCCCCTACTACATCCCTCATACTCCAAGACACATGTATGTAATCTGCACAATATACAGTATGGCTCTCCTCACGTCTACACCTACTCCCCCACGTCCACCTTTTTTGTCAAGGCCCCCTTTAAACCAAAGGGTTTCCACATACCCACCTATGCCCTCCGGCCCAAAAACCTGCCTCCCTATATCCACCTAAACCCTTACCCCCCCGGAATGTCATCACTGTCATACCCTTCCTTTTCGAAAACCACGAAAAGTCATTGACGGTTATCACCCCAAAGAACATCATCCATCCCACTCCACCCCTGCGAGGGGAAACCCTTTTCCTTTTGTTTTTCCCCTTAAGATGCTCATGTAACCCCCTATTTCTTTTTTGGAACCCCAACCCCCATAACAATTTTAAACCTTCCCCTCCAAATACCTTTGCCCCCCAAAAAAACCCCGGGTTCCCCCAACCCCCCCCTTTGTAAACGTTTCTTTTCCCTTCCTTTAAAATTCCCCCCGTCCCCCGCCCCCCCTTTTTTGCCCCTTTCCCCCCCCCCCAAACCCCCCCCCCTCCCCCCCCCCCCAAACCACCTGTTTTTAAAAGCCAATAACCCCGGAAGGTTTTTCCCCCCCCATTCCTGTGCCAGCCCCCCCGGGTGATCAAAAAAACCAAACTGAAAATCCACATTCCCTACTGTTTTGCCCCAACATATATTGGGATCCGGATTGAAATTCTTTATGAAAGTATCTCTACGTTCCCAACCCCCCAAATTTCTGAAAACCCCGCCAATTTCCCCAAAGACTTCTTTTTAAAAACCCCCCAAATCACATCCCCCCCCTGGCCCCACCCTTTTTTTCCCGGGGAAATATTGTTCCAATCTCCACCTTTTTGAAAAACAGGTAACCCTTAAAAAAATGGGACCAACTCACCCCCAAAAAATTTCCCCCTTAAACCCTTTCTTTTAATTATTGGGGGTGTAAACCCCCCCAACCCCAAAGGGGAATTTCCCCCTCCCCCTACCACCCTTTTTTCCCCCCCCCCTTTCCCCCCCAAAATTAACAAACAAAAAGGGCTGGCCCTCTGATTCCTCCCCCCCCCCCCAAAACTATCATACCCCTCCCCCTTTTCCCCCCAAAAACACAAGTCCCTCCCAAACCAAAAAATTTTTTCCCGGGGAATATACATACATATACATTAAAATTTTTCCCCCAAACCCCAAAACCCCTTTTTTTTGGGACCTTGGGAGGCCAAAATTATTTTAAACACCTAAAAAAAATAAAGGGGGGGTTCCCCATGTTTTTGTACCTTCGGTGAAACCCCAAAACCCCCAAAATTCCCCTTACCCAATGTTCCTTGCCCCAAAAACCCTTCCCCCGGAAACCCCCATCCCCTTCCCCCGCTAAAATCCCCCTGTTTTTGCTGCCTTCCGGGGCCTGGGGGAAAAACCTCACCCCGTTTCCCCCCAACCTCTTCCGGGACCCCGCCCGAGGCCCCCTTTTTCCCCCTCCCCCTTCCTCCCATCCCCCTTGCACCTCCCCGCACCTCTTAAACCAAATGCCCTTGGGTTTCCATCACTTTCCAACATTTTTTTGGTAAAGGGGGGTATTCCCAATTTCCAAACCAACTGTAAACAACCCTGAACCCCCCTAAAGCCCCCTGCAAAGAATTAAAAATTTCCCTGAAATTCTTAACCAATGGATCAGGTAACACCAAACCTGCCCCCCCGACCAAGCCTCCTAAAGCCCTCCCGGGCCCGTCCTGATTCGTCTGAGGTAAAGTGGGGAACCCCCATCCTCATTGTCCAATATTTCACTATTTCCCGGGTACCGCCATTTTCCATTTTCTTCCGTTGCTCCCGGGTAGTTCCCCCCCAAACCAAAACTTTTCCCCCAAACACATCAACACGACTGGGTCGCTGCTGCTCCATCCTCTTGTCACAAGTTGCTGCCATATGCGCCGCCGAACCACATATCCTACAAGTCCTCTGTTGCCCAGCGTACGTAACGTAGACTTGTGTACGAAATCCATCCATGGTGACATAGGATGGAATCTGGCTCCTTAAGGTCATTTTCAGGGAATATGAACCCTCCAACAGCCCAGCATAAATACCTTGAGCCCACCGTCCAACCGAGGCAGCATGAACAACCCTGTACCGGCTAAATGCCTCCCTGACATCAGCCTCACTCGCCTCAAAAGACACATTCCGTAGTCTTATCCAAGTATAGTAGCTGGAAACATCCCGAAGTCGTACCACTAGACCGGAGTTGATCTCAATCCTCTGCTCTTGGTATCTCTCCACCACCCGGTCGTAAACACTGCTCTCCAGGAATTTCACAAAGATTCTGGCAGAACCATTCAATGCCAATCCACACAATTC
Source organism: Cherax destructor (assembly GCA_009830355.1). NCBI lineage: Eukaryota > Metazoa > Arthropoda > Malacostraca > Decapoda > Parastacidae > Cherax > Cherax destructor. The sequence goes on along the minus strand of WNWK01014340.1, from coordinate 34,723 downwards.
ACTATGAGATATTCCATAGGTGTCACGTATTATCGCTGGTAACAGTACATCCGCATTGCTGGGATAAATGGCCCCTGCAATACCTCAACACAGACTGTATTGACTCGGCGCTACTCCTGTCTGCCATCTTTGTGAAAATCAGTAATATGCGGTGGTACCACCAGGTGCCAGAGCAGTCGCACCCGCACACCACAAAGGCTGGGCTGCGAATAACACCAAGTAGTCACCTTACTACAAGTAAGGTCATAAAGATATATCAAAACAACAGTAAGCACTAAAACCCCACACAAGAATGTGCCATAATAACACCAAAAAAACCTAACTACCCTATAACAACGAAACTTCAAAAATAAAACATTAAACTTACAAACAAAACCTTAAAAGCTCCGTAAAAAACGGTAACCTTTATGCCAATCTTAATGATGCATACAAAGCTTTGTCAATACCACATTAGACTGAGACATAAATGCAACATACAATTCAAAAAAATAGCGTTACATAACTCCTAACCTCCCCACAATGCCAAAACAAACTTAAACCACACAAACATGTAAGTAACCCAAAAATGTATTTTTTTTTTCTTTTATTTTTTTTTTTTTTTACAAAAGTCCGTCTCACAAATAAACGATCCTAAGCATTCCAAATGAAAGTAACAAAACAAAACAGTGATTATGGATCCTATAAGATCTGCAAAGCAATTTACACATAGTACAACAAGATCCTATCCAACATGTATACACAAAAAAAAAAAAAACACAAATATACCTAACTGAAACAAAACATAGAAACCCCAAAAGGGTTTTAAAAACAGACGATGAAAACCCTAAACCTACAACTAAAACCTGTGATAATGTGACCCAACAATAATAATGATGCTAGGCACAAACACGTTGTGTGCAAGTCATATAAACAGTAAAAGGAAACCCGTGCCCTGGTACCAACACCTCACAGTGATAAAGTCATCGGATCAGTCCCATCCAGTGTCTATACATACATAGAAAGAAAGAACTGCATTACATCTTCTCATATTAAAATACGAAGAATATTGCCTGATAACAAGCCATGAAAAGGGAATAATAGAATAAAAAAAAAAACTTTAACCTCTTTGAAAAGAGAACCATAAGGAAAAAAAACAAAATATAAACACTTAGGGCACACACCTGGCCCCCAGGTAAGGCAAACCCCCTTTGGAAAAAAACCTGAAACCCAAAAAGGACAAAAAAAGAACCACCCAAAACCTCCCCTCCTTCCCCATCCGAGTCAAAAAACATACCACACACATACTCATCCATAAAAAGAAAAACCCCTACCCCTTTCCTCAAGGGGAAAAGGGTGAGTGGATGACCGGGAAAACCCCGAGAAACCACCCCTTCCCCAACCCCATAAATAAACCCCACGAAACAACTTTCACACCTAACCCTTCAACCCCTCCACACCAGAGACCAACCCCTTCCTTGTAAAAACCCAAGAAACTATAGCTCAGAGTTAACCCAGCAACAACCCCATCGACAATTGCCTATAACCCTCAGAAAAAACCTATCCACACCCTCCCATACAACTCCTGATTCCTACACTTAGTCCTATAAAATCTCGCTGCCAAAGCCCTAATCCTAACATCACTCCGAGCCTCCCTCATACTCCATGAAACATAAATATAATCCAATACCAAATACATCACCGCACGCCTCACATCCTCTGGGCACCCCACAACATCCAGACTTAAACATCTTAACACCGATAACCCCCACACCTCGGATGATCCCTAAAACCATTCCCTCACCCCTCAAGACCCTCACAAAATATACAACATGGAAAGCCGTATCCATAACCCACAGCGCTGACAAAACCCATTGCCCTATAGTCCCATCACGAAATGCTGAGCCCTAGACGCCAATATACGATGTAAAAACCGAAAACCAATCTCACATACCTTCGGAGGCAACTTTAAACGCCTAAACCAAAACCACATTACATTCCAATCATAACACAGATAAACCTCCATACCTAAAACCTCCTTTTTTCGCCTTCCCACCTTATCTGAACCTCCCTACCTTCACTTACTAGATCTGAACCACCAAGATACTTAAAATTGCCTCACAAAACAACAAATTCCCACCCTTCCACCATCTGCGAACCTCACTCATTACCCTCCCCACTCTCACTCCTCGAATCCCACCTCGTGCTATTTATTCCTGCCTAACATATATGCCCATCAAACGTCTCTGCAGTGGTATCAAACCTAGCCCTCCCTTCGCTACTTTAGTCATTACCACATCCCTCCCTAACCAATGCCTCCCATAACCCCATATAAACCTTAATACCCGACTTTGCAATCTTAAAACATCGTTCTCCACAAGGGGGTATACCGCAGCTACATACCACAGCTTACTGTACACTAAGGAATTAACAACTACAACCCTCTGCAAGAGAGTGACCTCTCCAGGCCGCCACCCCACCCCCCCATCCTACCAAGAGCAGCATTAACCACTGCCGAGGAATTCACCTCCCGTGCAACACTCTCCTGAGTACAAAACCACACACCACATATCCTTAACCTATCCACTATTGGCCACCCAAAACCCTGGCCCAACGCCCCCTACCCATTCCCCACCTCCAATAATTTCGATTTTACCCTATTCACCTGCATACCAGTGGCCAAACCAAAAACCTCAATTATCCTATTTACATTACCTAACCCCTCCATTGTGCCTACTAAAATAGTGGTGTCGTCTACATAACCTATAATACCCGTTTCTACCACCCCATGATTACTCCCTTCCCTCACCCCTTCTGACACTAACCTGAAAAAAGGGTCCTGTAAACATGCAAACAGGAGCTTTGACAAGTGGCACCCCTGTCGCTGCCCCCGCCCCAAACGCACCTCGGTCCCCAACCTCCCATTCACCTGTACCCTCAAACGTGCATGCTCGTACAAAGTGCGGACCCAACCCACGACCTCCGCCACAAACCCCTGCCGTAAAAGCACCGCCTGCAACATATCCCTATCAACACTATCATATGCCTGTTCCCAATCAAGCCCTAAAACACCCCCAGCTTTTCTGCTCTCTAAAAAACCTTTGATCCACCGATGACCCTCCCTCATACTTCTCCCTGGTACCCCATACTGACCTCCCTCCAGTAAGCTCTCCAAAACTCCTTTCATTCTATTAGCAAGAATTCGTGCAAATATCTTATAATCTGCACACATAAGTGTGATTGGCCTATAATCCTCAACCATCCCACATGCACGATTTTTCGGCACTAAAACTACATTACCTATTGACATATCCCCGCCCAAACTACCTTTCAATTTCATAGCATTAAACAGCCTAACTAGCATCCCTCGAAGACCCTTCCATACGCTCTCTATCTTCAGCCCCTATCCTCTCAACTATACAATCTAAAATTACATCCCGGGATACCCCATCACTTTCCCCCTGACTCATCTTACACTCAAACCAAGCATCCGCATAATAACTCATGGCTTCCATGGTACGAAGAATTTGCCCCTTCAGATACCCACGGCACTCCTCAGTTAACCTCAGAGACATGTCCGTCATATCTCTTCTCCGGTTCTGAAAAGTACGTAACACTAACGCAGAGGGCTTATCCCCCCTAAACACTTCCTCTAAACCTCCTCGTACCCTCAGAGCATGAACATTTTCATTCTGTAACTCCCGCAATCGTGACCGCAGATGATCAATTTCAGCTAGGGATACTGCCCTCCACTCTCATAACAAGTCCTCAATTGCCCATCTAGGTACCTCAACTTTCCCAACCTTTGCCTTTCATCTTCCCTACCCAGTTGCCTATAAAATTCATGGATTGCCACTTTAGCCCGCACACTCCACCATTCCACTATATCACTAATCCCCTTCCCATCGTTCCATACTCGACCCCACCAATCCGCAAAACCTCCCTGTGATCCAACCCCTGCAACAACCTCACATTTAATTTCCAATACCCGGAATATGTCTTCACCGCCCCAGCCCATCCCATCTCTACCAACACACCCCTATGATCAGAAAAACCAAAATCCTGACATTTAACCTCACGTACCTGAACTGCCCCTGATACATATACCCGGTCCAACCTAGCCGCATAACCCTGTTTAATATATGTGTGATCCACACGCCACCCTCCTCCCTAACCACATCCTCCACACTAACCGCCCTCAGCACCTCCCTAAAGCTCTGCAACAAACAACCCACCCCTCGAGGTTCCACATCCCTCCCACTAATAATGCAATTCCAATCCCTGGCAATTATCGTAACCAACGGTAAACCTCTCAACGCATAAACCAAATCATCACGTACAAAATCATCCTTTACACGGTGATTGGAAGTCGCCGGCATATATACACCAATGAAACACACCTGTATATCTCCCCAAACCCCGTCCACCCTTACTATCCTACCCCCACCCCCCTCCTCCCAGGCTTTTAACTTGAAAGGGCTGGTCTCACGTATACCCACCATCACCCCACCCTTGAAATGCCCCGAACTCCCAGTATAACACTTATATCCCTTCAAACACAAATCCTTACACACCTATAATTATGCTCCTGGAGAAAGCATACATCCACATCCAACCGTCTGAGCGTCACCTCAATCCATCTCCTCCGAACTTCCGCCCAGAGCCCATTAACATTTAAGTTGAGACACCTGAATAGGTCAAAGGGGGTTTGCCACTTCGGCGCACAGACCCTGTCACAGCTGGCACAGAAACCCCACTTTGTGCCCTACCTCCTTTCACTCCTGTCCCACTTTTCTTTCCCTGGGGCACAACCTTCTTCCCCTTGACAACATCCCTCCAGGCCATTTTAGAAGACCTTTGGCCCGGGGTTATCTCATCATCCTCAGAATCCCCACTGGGCCACTTGCGGGATGCTTCCACACATTCCATCTCCTAATTACCTTCCTCCCTATGCACCTCCACCTCAGCCACCACCACAGGCACAGAGTCAACAAGGTCCTCTACCGGACCAATCTCGCACTCGGACGCTCCGAAACACCAGATGAGTCCTCATCCAAGCCCAAAACACCCGCCGGCGACTGGCTCCCAAGGAGGCTCTGGATGTCCTCGAAACAAGGCATTGATAACTCAGAGACCACCTCCAACAAGTCACCCTCCATGGCAACCTGGGAACACTCCTGCTCCTCTTCCTGCGTTGTTGTGGGTAAAGTTAAAACGGCCTCCTCTGCAGCATCAACCGCCTCACTCCAACTCTGAGGGACATCCTCAGTATCAAGGACCTCGGCCACATCCAACTGTACACTTGTCTTGGTCATTTCTCTCAGGTCCGTCGCAGTACGATAAGTCCCATCATCTCGACGTCCAGGTTGCCGCTCCCTGCATTGATCACACGTAGCCGCCATATGTCCCGGGGCACCGCAGAGCCGGCACGTCCTCACCTGTCCAGCATACGAAACGTATACTTGAGTACGAAACTCTTGCATCTGAACGTATGACGGGATAGGCCTCCTCAAAGTCATTTTGATGGAGTATGATCCTGCCAGCATGCCAGCATAAGTTCCTTGCTGCCACCGACCAACATTAGCTACATGTATAGTCCCATACTGGCCGAATACTCGCCGAACATCAAATTCAGCAGCCTCAAACGGGAGGTTCTTCACGTGAATCCAAGAGTAATGTGCGGACACGTCATGCATACGCACCTCCAATCCCGAGTTGACGACAATAGGCTTGTCCTGAAACTTGTCCACCACTTCCTCATACACGCCAGTGGAGTTGAACTTGACGAAAAATCTGGCTGATCCGTTCAAAGATATGCCATAAATGGCCTCAGTCGATATTCCGAATGTGTCACCTAGAACCAATGGCAAGATGATCTCAGCATTATCAGGATACACAGCACCTTTAATCAAGTCCACACAGACAGTGTTGACACGTCGCCGGTAGGTATCCGCCATGATGGTGAAAATAAAATTTCACCTAACCTCCACCACGGGGACAACTGAGCTCACCCGCGCACCACCAAGGCTGGGGAGCAACTATCCTGAGGTTAGTGCACGAGTTAGGAAGGTAAATATAATGGTGGTAGTGATGACAATATTGCTGTTACTGATAGTAGTTGTTGTGGCAGTTGTAGTGGCAAAGAGTTGACAGATGTACATAGACACACATGGTAAACAGTTGACAATCGTACATACATGCACATATGAAAGCTCTGAAATACATACAAACATGCATATGGGTAAGCATTGAAAAAAGTTCACACACACATACACATGAGATGGCACATACACACACATACATGGGAAAGGTATATATGTCTATCATTAAAATCTCCAACACCTGAATAATATTCACATCCTAATTACAAGACCTAAGAAAGTTATATAATTCTGTGTATTTCTAAAGTGTAAATTTTGACTAACACATAGCAATATGTATTGTATCCCCTCAAGGGAAGTTCCTTGACGCTGCTGGGGGGCTCTTGATCTAGGGAATTGGATCTATGCTCCAGTTCCTTGAATCGAGCCTAAATACTATCCCCCCACACAGGTGCTGAATAATCCCTGCGGGTTTAGCACTCCCCTATTATTATAATAATATGTATTGTATATGACATCTTTGTACCAACAATTAATTAATTAAAACCTCGTGTACCATCTTACACAATTAAAAATAACTATTGATAAAACAAAAATATAAAGGTGGTGGGCAAAAGTGAAATAATCAAATGCCTTAAGGAAGAAATCCGAATATTTTTCATTGGACTCTTTTCATCAGCCTCTACCAGGCTGTGGGTCTTTTTATCAGCCTTTTCCAGGCTGTGCGTCTTTTTATCAGCCTCTCCCAGGCTGTGGGTCTCAATTTGCACAACAGGTAAATATCTTATTTACAAAAATAATGAAAGAAGAGAGTGGAGAAAAGAAAACATAAGATGCATAAGAATTTCATATTAGAAGTATGACTAAGAACAAGAGGAAGTATATAATTACATAAGTAAATCAATAAAAAAATAAATAATATATGGTAGAAAATCTGAGTCAGATAAAAGAGATGGTAGTGATGAGCTATAACATCCTTGGGTAACTCACACAACCCATGGCAAGAAGTGGTTCTCAGTGTCCTCTGGGAAGAGGTGGTCTTAGGCGTCCTCTGGGAAGAGGCGCTAGCCAGTATCCTCTGGGAACATTTGTTCGTAGGTGTTCTCTGCGAAGAGATGGTCGTCAGCATCCTCTGGTAAGAGGTGGTCGCTAGCATTCTCTTAGAAGAGAAGGTCGCTAGCGTTCACTGGGATGACGTGGTTGCAAGCATCCCCTGCGAACATTTTGTAGTAGGCCTCCTCAGTGAAAAAGTGGTCGCCAGTGTCCTCTTGGAACATTTGGGCGTAATAATCCTCTGGCGACGTGTGGAAATGTTCAAATGATACCCCTAAAGTTTGTTTATGTGTGTGTGTGTGTGTGTGTGTATGTGTGTGTATGTGTGTGTGTATGTGTGTGTTAATTAATAATTACCATTTTGTCCTAGGCACATGTCGATTAGACACTAGGCCTGTTGTATATGTGTGTGTGTGTAAGGAAACACTTTGAAATGTTTCGGCCCCACCGGGAATTGATCCCGGGCCCTCCGTGCGTGAAGCAAGAGCGCTAGCCACCATGCCATCGGGGCGTGTGAGTGTGAGTGTGTGTGTGTGTGTGTGTGTTTGTGGGTAGTATGTGTCCTCTGGGAGCATATGAAGGCTATCTGGGAAGAGGTGGTTGTAAGCTTCCTCTGGGAAGAGGTGGTCGTCAGTGTCCTCTGAAAATAGGTGGTCATCAGCATCCTCTGATAAGAGGTGGTTGTCAGCATCCTCTGATAAGAGGGGGTCGTCAGCGTCCTCTGGGAGGAGGTGGTCGTTAACGACTTCTGTGAAGAGGTGGTCGCCAGTGTCCTCTGGGAAAATTTGGTCGTAGTAATCCTCTGGGAACATGTAGTCGCTCACGTCCTCTGGGAAGAGGTGGTCGTCAGCATCCTCCTAGAACACGTAGCCCCCAGCGTGTTCAGGGAACATGTCGTCAGCATCCTATGCAAACATGTCGTCATCGCCAGTGTCCTCTGGGAAAATTTGGTCGTAGTAATCCTCTGGGAACATGTGGTCGCTCCCGTCCTCTGGGAAGAGGTGGTCGTCAGCATCCTCCTAGAACACGTAGCCCCCAGCGTGTTCAGGGAACATGTCGTCAGCATCCTCTGCAAACATGTCGTCAGCTTTCTCTGGGAACATGTAGCCACCAGCGTGTTCTGTAAACACGTTGTCGTACTAGACCTATGGGAAGAGGTGGTCGGCAGTGTCCTCTGGAAAGAGGTGGTCATCAGCGTCCTCTGATAATAGGTGGTCGTCTGCGTCCTCTGGGAAGAGATGGTCGTCAGTATCCTCTGGGAACATTTCGTCGTAGGTATCCTCCGGAAGCATGTGGTCGCCAATGTCCTCTTGGATCATGTGGTTGCCCACATCCTCTGGGAACGTGTGGTCATACGTGTCTTCTGGGAGCATGTCATCAGCGTCCTCTGATAAGAGGTGGTCGTCAGTGTCCTCTGGGAAGAGGTGGTCGCCAGTATCCTCAGGGAACATTTGGTCGTAGAAGTCCTCTGAGAACATGTGGTCGCTGACGTCCTCTGGGAACGTGTGGTCGTACATGTCCTCTAGGAACATGTTGTCTGCGTCCTCTGGGAAGAGGTAGTCGCTGGCGTCCTTACATGTGGAGTGGGCCCCTGGTGTGAAGTTGGTATCAGGTGTGAAGTTGGAATCAGGTGTGGAGTTGGCCTCAGGTGTGGAGTGGGCCTCAGGTGTGGAGTGGGCCTCAGGTGTGGAGTGGGCCTCAGGTGAGGAGTGGGCCTCAGGTGAGGAGTGGGCCTAAGGTGAGGAGTGGGCCTCAGGTGAGGAGTGGGCCTCTGGGTTAAGTATTTGGAGACTTTTGTCCTTCAAGTTGGGGGTTAATTCTTGACTTTTGTTTCCAGTTATAGAATTTATTATGAGTTGCAAACTCTCCACCACCTGTAAAGGTTTTGGTCTCCTGGATCTGGAAGTGTGCAACATTGATTTTATTTACCTTTGTAGGTCGATGTGCCAAGCATTTTTTTCTTGGAAGAAAATGCTTAATAGGTCTTGCATCATATAACCTAAGGAGTATACATCCCCTTCAGGGGTGCATGAACCACCGAAAAACACTTCAGGAGCGTAATATGGATAATCCTTGTATTCTTCGGCAGTATGAACCCACGTGAAGTGCTCTCCTTCCTTTTTACCAAGTCCCAAGTCAATGATGTTTACCTATAAAACATTCTCTTCGATTTCATTAACAATAATATTATCTTCTTTCACATCGTTGTGTATATATCCACAAGAGTGGATCTCCTCCAGATCCCTGGCGACCTTTACAAAAATATTTAAAAGTGTGGGCAGAGTCAAGTTGTGTTTCGATTTGAAAAACTTTTACAATGATGTCCCACCTCTGTAAGATATGATCATAGCAGGGAAGTTACTGCACATACAGTGTAATAAGGGTGTGCCACCAGCGCCTTTCAAATCAGCTAATATTTTAGCTTCAACTTCGATGTCTTAGAAACATCCCAAAGACTTACCCAATTTCAGGCAGGCTTAGATGCCATTATAATCAGCCTTATAGTCGGTTCCGGATACTCCGCTTCCTAACCTTTAACATTTCTCAAGATCGCAAATTTTATATAACTGATCATACGTACAAATGGAAGATAAATGTTGAGCCATTTTGCTTTTTGTGTTTCTTACTTACATCAATAAAGTTTAATATATATATTATGCTGTCTGGATGCTGCGAAGTAACTTTATATATCACAGTCACTGTGATAGAAGTGTAGTGATGTTAGGTGTGGTGATAAAAGTGTAGTGATGTTAGGTGTGGTAATAGAAGTGTAGTAATGTTAGTTGTGGTGATAGAAGTGTAGTGATGTTATGCATGGTGATGAAAGTGTAGTGATGTTAGGTGTGGTGATAGAAGTGTAGTGATGTTAGGTGTGGTGATAGAAGTGTAGTGATTGTAGGTGTGGTGAAAGAAGTGTAGTGATGTTAGGTGTGGTGATAGAAGTGTAGTGATTGTAGGTGTGGTGAAATAAGTGTAGTGTGTTAGGTGTGGTGATAGAAGTGTAGTGATGTTAGTTGTAGTGATATAATTGTAGTGATGATAGGTGTGGTGATAGAAGTGTAGTAATGTCAGGTTTAGTGATAGAAGTGTACCAATGGTCATACTGATGGTGTGTAATGATGGTATTGGAGGTGATATTTGTGATGATGATTGTTGTGATGATGATTGTTGTGATGATAGTAGTAGTTATGATAGTAGTAGTGATCATAGTAGTGATGATATTAGTAGTGGTAGTAGTGATGATAGTAGTGATGATAGTAGTGATGATAGTAGTAGTGATTATAGTAGTAGTGATGATAGTAGTAGTGATGATGGTAGTAGTGATGATGTTAGTAGTGATGATAACTGTGCCCCAGGTTAGGGCACAATTTATGATATTGTATTATATGTATATTTCCCTTTCTTATAATTTTATAATGCTGATATTTTCGATAATTGATAAATCGTCAATATCCTGCTTTATATTATTTAACTTGGCTATATTAGTAGGTAGGATGTAGCATTTTACACTTTTGTGCTCATATGTTCGAGTGTGTTGAGTAAGCTGCCTTGAGTTGGCAAACTACCTCGCTAACAGCACTTCGCTTGTTATACTGCCGGCTTCTGGAGTTGCTAGGCAGGAGTCATTTTGTAACAAATAGGGGCCTGTCCGGGAGGTTCTTGATCCAAGGTGTTGGAGGAATTGTCCAGTTTGCCATACTAGTAGCTCTATGGTCAAACACTTTGAGTAATTTCTTAATCTGAAGACTAGGAGTTTGGTCTTGTACAACATCATAGAGGATGTATGTACCTGCCCGAGTCTCTTGATCCAAGGAGATGGAAATACTGTTAATGAGCTCTGGCTCTAAGACAACCAACACTGGTATAAATTGTAAAGTACATTCTTACTTTAGGATTCTAGCTTCCCATAATCACTCTCTCATATTGTACTTATTTTCTGATCGAATGTTTTTTTTTTTTTTTTTTTTGCAAATAACTTTTATGGCCTGTGAGACCAATATCAGTGCTGTTTTTCAAATATTCCCTCACTATTAATTACACAATATTCACATGAAGTTTCTTTCACTAATTTGTTTACACAATGTATTTACAAATTTTTACAATAACAAATATTAGTTATTTATATTGTTCAATGATATATATATATATACATACATAGAGTCACTGGACATGTTTCTAGAAGTTCTGCAGCCTGTGGAAGTCTCTGAAACATGGTTCCATGCACAGTGGTGTTTTACATTCCACACACATAAAACGAGTGTTTTTGCGTTGTTGTGGGCGTTTTTTTGTATGTGCACAGACAAAAGACCTCTTCTGAGTCTTTTTCTTGCAAGCAGTAGCAGGCAGTTTTGTTAGGAAGTGTTCACCACCAGGCCTCAGACGAGAGGGTAGGTGTTGATGACTTGGTGTTTGGCGTGTTTCTATTGCAGGTGTTGCTCCTTGGTACTTGAATATTATTTGTCTGATGACAGACAAACAAAATTCGTCATATGGTGGTTTGTTTGTGGTCTTCAACTTATAAATATTATAAGCATTGAGCATGGTAATGTCCAGAATGTGAAAAAAAGAGTTTTATGTACCACTTGTAACTCTTGCGAACACAATCAGCAAACCCAATTTGCATGTCACATTTGTCCACTAAGCGCATATTGAGCGTGTAATCCATCACAGCTGCAGGTTTTAGAATGGGTTCATCGGTCTCTCTACTCACCCTGCCAGTGTCTGTCATTTCGTTAGGGTGAATAGATGACAACAGTGTGACATCTCGTGTGTCATGCCACCGAAATGCCATGATGTCATTGGCAGCAAACGCTTGCACCTGACCTATACGAGTGCCAGCATTGAACCTTGGCATATGCTTACGATTTGCACGCACTTTACCGCACACATCTGTCAAGTTCACTCGCAAAAAATCACTGAGGGAGGGGCTTGTGTACCAGTTATCAGTATATAATATATGCCCCTTACCAAGATATGGTTCCATCATTGTTCTAACCATATCACCAGAGATACCTAATAACCTCCTGGTATCTTGCAATGTATAACTTCCAGTGTACACAATAATATCCAATACAATACCACTGGAGCAATCACAAAGCACAAACAACTTTATACCAAAGCGTTTCCTCTTGCTTGGTATATACTGCTTGAATGACAGTCTACCTTTGAACAGAATCAGTGACTCGTCAATAACAAGCTTCCTGAAGGGATAAAAATGCATATCGAATTTCTCTTTCAGATACAGAAACACATTTCTAATCTTATATAACCTGTCGTTTCTGTCAGGGTGGTTTTGTCTGAAAAGTGTAGCATCCTTAGCAGTAGCACAAATCGATTCACTGATATTATATCACTGAAACCTGGTGTTGCAATCAGGCGGTCTGTCGACCAGTATGATTTGACACTGTGCTTATAAACATGTGGCATAAGCATTATTGTGGCAAAGAAAAGATACATCTCAGCCACAGTTGTCTCTTTCCACCTGTTGAGGCGTGATGTTGGTGAAAGTATTGTGTTTGCCATGGTGTACTCGTAGTATTGTTGCTTTCCCTGACAATAATATCCATCAGAGGTTTATCAAAGAATAATTCAAAGCATTCCAGTTCACTGGCATTGTTCCCAAGTGGACAAGATGGGCGTATTCCACATTGACTTTCATCAAACTGATGGGGACTGGGAATAAAATTGTCAACTTCTTGCCAATCCCAGGTGTGGTCTGCTGGTGGGTAGTGGATATTTACAGGTGGTTGTGGGGGTTGTGGAAGTGGAGGTTGTGGTTGTGGGGGTTGTGGAAGTAGAGGTTGTGGTTGTGGGGGTTGGTGGGTGGGTGAGGGTTGGCTTTGTTGTAGCTGAGCTGACTCAGCAGCGTCGGTGCCAGCATGGTCCACTGCTGGTGCCTCGCGCCTGGCACCACTACCACTAACAGATGCTTGCGCATTTCTCATTCCAATTGCAACACTATCATTGTCATTTTCACTATCACTTCCTGTTGTACGCCCACGGGATGTACTCTGAGATGTACTCCTTCCCCTTGGAACAGCATATGGCACGCTACCAGAGCGCATATACCGTCGTATATACTGACGCTTCACTGGAGAATATTCCACACCACTCTCGCTACTGGAACTGTTTTGAAGAGCTTGGAGTTCATATTCACTATCACTATCATCACAATTGCTCACATCAGAGTCTGGGATATGAGTAAATAACAGTTTCCTCTTTCGTTCTGGTACAATTGAGCGTGAACAAGATGCCACAGCACCGGAGGTGGAGGGCTGAGGGTCGTCTGGGTTTTCCTCAATATTACCGGAATTATGGTCATTAGTTTCGGTCACAACTGCCTCAAAATCTTGAAACTCATCACCACTGACACTCCCATCTGTGTTAGAACTGTCTCTGGGCAACAAAAGAGTCCCAATTCGCCGAGGAGTGAGGAGTTTCTTACCGCCAGGCATGGTGAAAAATGTGTACTAACATGGCGTTCCCACAATGCACCACTGGCTCCCCAATTTTTTTCCTACTGCGCACACTGACCATGCACACCCATTCTCTCACCACTAGGCCTACCAGCCATTTCGTGCTTAATTTGAAGGCGCTAGAATTTATGCATACTAGTACGTCAATAACCCCAGCGCGTAAGCCATACTAGTACGTCAAAAACCCCTGAAAGGGTTAAGGTATACCTCAAACCGATCTACCGTACTGTACTTTCCATAGGGTATGTGGCCATCACACATCCGAAGGCCTTCCTCGTCAAGCGAGTACGTAGCAAACGGAAAGGTCATAGAGGACATGGTTCCAAGAAAAAACAGAATCCTTCTCGAGCATCAGGTTTAGGGTAATCAGAGCTCAAGAGTCAACACATCCCGTAGTGACAATAAGTGAAAGTGAGTATTCCATCCCTGTAAAGAATTCCATTGGTGCTAAATGCAGTCTAGAGGAAGAAGAATTCGCTGCCCAGCTGTGGTGGAGGAAGGTTGTTCCGATCTGACCTCTAGTTGGAGCTACTAGCAGTGTTGAGAGACACATATGGATTAGATAACAATAACATTTACGGTATCACTCTGAATGGAAGTGCGGTTGGTGGATAAATATGAGGGTGTCAGCCAGACAGTGAATTCATCAGTGGAAGTAAAGTTAAAGGACGTTTTGAGGCAATATACATACATTTGTCTTCATAATTTACCGTTTGAAGCTGATGAACGGGATGTACATGATGTATTTCAAGAATATGGTGTGGTCCATCAAGCAATCATGGGCCGATGGTCGGAGGGTATCTATGAAGGGATGCCGGAAGGGTCATTTACATTGAAGATGACACTACAATGACCTACTCTGTCCTATGTGTTACTACCTGACTTTAGGCACCCCTGACAGTCTGAGCGCGCTGAGAAAAAAAAATCGAAAAATACGACAATTGAGTTTTCTTACCAAAAAATAGCTGATCTTTCTGGCAAGACCCTCGTATAATTTTCATCATTATACGATGTTTCTACAAGGAATTATAGTAATTTGTAACAGGTAAGGTGTCGGCGTCTGTCATGGCATGCGCGCTGACGCGGCAAAAAAAAAAAAATCTGTTTTTTTTTTCTATCAATTTCTTATATTTTTCTCTCTAATATAATACAAATTCACCATTTAATATCATAAGAGAGTGGGCGGGGCTAATATGGCCTGAGAACCAATCAGAAGCCTTCTCTGCCCCTCTGGATAAGAAGTGGTGACAGGCCATAAATTATGATGTAGCGGCCAGCACGCACCAGCCAACAAATTGTTATTTTCTTACGCTAATATCAATAATAATGTTTATTTACTTACTACAATTGATCTATTATGACATAAGGCGACATATTAATAGCATAGAAACATAAAAAACACACCAGAATAAGAATTATGTGGCATAATATGACGGTCTCTCCTCTGGTAGTGGGATGGTAAAATCGCCCTTATGGATTATTTCTTCTCATTCTCACATCCCGGTGTGAGAGAAAACGGACCTAGCGATGGTAAACTGTAGTAGACACTCATATATGATGAAAACAGTGGAAAAAACAAGCATTTTTTCGGGATTTTTTTCTGACAACTCGGGTGCCGCGGGCTTCGGCCATTATCTCGGAAGTAACTTATTTACCTTTGTGAGGGTAATGAATGATTAATAATGAACGAATTGACGTGATTTTCACAATAAACATAGAAGAATGATTGCTTTACAAGATAGAGGGAACCATTTTGAAGTATCCCAAATATTTTCAGATTTGTGTGGGGATAAAAGTCCGATATTTTGCTAAATGCCAAGCAACCTACAAACTATATTTTTTTTTTTTAAATGAACATAAGCTTTATTACAGAATAAGTACACTTGAGACGATAGACTTAGAAGTGTTCTATCAGCAGGAAGTGTCAAAACAACTTTCCCAACTACCACTTCGGCGTACATCTCTCTTAAGTGGAATTTTTAGGAATTTTCAGTAAATCTTGCGTGGTTCATTTGCTTTTTGGCCAATTTTATTGAAACTTCGTCACAGCTCCTTCTATATGACCTTCTAATAGTATACCAAAAATGAGCGCAATTGGTAAACAAATAAAAAAATCGAGTTTAAACCTTCCCTCCCCACCACTTCCTGAAATCCCTCATGACCTCTCCCACCCTCCGTCCTTTGCCACCCCCTTAGCCATATAACAAAACTGTACATATAAGCACCTAGCCTGTTCCTCCAAATCTATCAACCCCATACCTCCCTACACAACCAATGCTTCCCATAACCCCATATATATTTCAACACCTTTCCAATCAATTCCACCATATCTCCCTTTAATATAGGAAATAACCTTGCCATGTGCCAAACTTTACTATAAACTAAAGTATTAACCACTATCACCCTCTGTAACAATGTAACATCCCCCGGTCTCCACCCCGCCATTCTCTTTAACGCCTTACCTAAAACTAAATCGACATTAACTTTTCTAGCTTCCCCAAAATCAGCCATTACCACTATACCACTAACTTTCAATCTATCAACTATTGACCATCCATACCTTAACCCCAAGCCACCCCCACCCATGTACCTACTTCCATTAAATGGGACTTAGCAATGTTAATCCTCATACCAGATGCTTTCCCAAATATACTGATAATCAATCAAATAGCACGTAAGCCCTCTTCAGAATTCACTAACACCGTGGTGTCATCCACATAGCCAACAATGCCTGTATCCCATTCACCTTCCCCTCCCCCACCCCCTACTCCTACCTTAACCAGTCTATACAAAGGGTCCTGCATAAACACAAAGAGGATTTGAGACAAGGGACATCTCTGCTTCAAACCTCTCCCCATTTTCAATTCCCCACCTACCAACCCATTAACTTGCACCCTCACTTTTGCATCTTTATACAGGGCTTCTGCCCAGCCCACTATTTCCTCCCCGAACCCCTGCTTCCTCATGATCCTCCATAACATATCCCTTTCAACACAATCATATGCAGTCTTCCAATCCACAGCCAAAACTCCACCTCCAACACTATTGTCCACAAAATTCCTGATCCAAACATCCCCTTGATTCATATATCTTCCCCAAATCCCTTGTTGCCCCTCTTCAACTACCCTCCCAATTACTTTCTTAATCCTATTACACAACACCTTTGCAAAAATCTTATAATCCCCACACATCATCGATAAACCCCAATAATCACCTATCTGTCCCCCTACCCCTCCTTTTTTTACCAAACCAATCACCCCAGTGCACTGCGTCACTCCCATAGTACCCATCTCTTTCATTTGATTCATTAATCTCACTAAACAATCTTTTATGACCTCCCACTGCAACACATAAAAATCATTCGAAATTCCATCAATTCAAGGTGACTTTCTTTTACTCATACTCTGTATCGCCATCCACACCTCTTCCTCACTTATGTCCCCACCCATAGCTTCCCTATCTTCCTCCTCCAACCTCTCCATGACCCCCTCCTCAATTATTCTCCTCTCTCTTTCCCTTCCCTCTCCTGCCGTTAAATATCCTCTAAATCAACTCTCTAAATACAAACTCATCGCTTCTGTGGTCCTCATGACCTGACCTCTTTCATAAACATCACCGTCCTCTCCAACCACCAACCTCGAAATCATCATCCCCTCCCTCCTTTTTCTAAATGACCTCAACACAGAAGCCAAAGGCTTATCACCCCATAAAGCTTCATCCACACCACCACGCACATGAATCGCATCAAACCATTCATTCTGTATGTCGCGCAATCTCTCCTCAATTGCAGGCACCTCACTCATGTACCTATCCAACCGCCTCTCATAGCATACACTCAGCTGGTCCTCCAAATATTTTTGCAACCCATACTTCCACCACGCAACCTCCCTACCTCTACTTTTATAAAAATGCCTTATCGCCGGCTTCGCCACTTCCACCCACCATGACACTACATCCGGTTGTAACTTACCTTTCCTCCACATCGTTCCCCACCATTCCACAAATAATTCTCTACCCTCCTCCCCTTCTACAAGACTTACATTTAGTTTCCAATACCCTGGATACCATATCACCATACCTGCACACTCAAGCTCCACTAGCACTCCCCTATGATCAGTAAAACCTACATCCACGCAACTCACCACCCCCACATTAATAACCCTTGAGACATATATACGATCTAATCGCGCTGCGTACCCCCTCCTCACAAAAGTATATTCAAACCTCCAACCCCCCCCACCACATCAACTAATCCCACACTACCTAGAACATCCCTTAAAACGCTGAGCACACATCCCGATCCCCTTGGTTCCACATCTTTAAGCCTCATGATACTATTCCAATCACCACCTACTACTACAACTTCTGGCAAGCCACCCATGAAAAAATACCAATTGGTCCCTCATGAAATCCTCCTTAACTCTACGATTATTTATAGCCGGCAAATAAACCCCAATGAAAGCTACGCTGATTCATCTCAAACCCCATCCACCCTCACAACCCTCCCCTCCTCCCAAGCTAACAACTGAAAAGGGCTGCTCTCCTTCACAATGATGGCAACCCCTCCCTTGAAGGCCCCTGAACTACCAGCATACATTTTATAACCTTGCAAACGAAAATCACTATCCTACTAATAATTATGCTCTTCACTTCTATCCACTTCTGCGACACCTCAGCTTTAGCCCCGTTCACGTTAAGCATGAGACACTTGAATATGTTAAAGGTGGCTTCCTTTTAGATTTCGCATACTTATTACCTACAGGCTTTGGCAACCCAGCAGGGTTAGGAATATCCTTTTTTTTCTTGTAAATTCCTGTCCCCATTCACACTCCATCCACTCAGCTCAACTCCTTGTGCAACATCTACAAAAGATTTTTTACAAAACCTTTGAGCGGGCGTAAGGACATCATCCTCAGCCACACCCATAGAACGTTTACGTGAATCACTTCCAATGTCCATATCCCAGCACAGTCCTCATTATGCACCGTAACAGGCACCTCCTGTTGAATGAGACTAGTGTTCACTGGGCTGACTTGCCCCAGCCCCTCCGTCACACACACTACCTCCTCCACACCCAGTGAACTGTCCAACAGCCCACACAATTCCTCCGTCAACTCTTCTGCTATACCCAAATTCAATTCGTCCACTTTATCCTGTACAGCCGGTACCACCGACATCTGTGACTCTGTAGGTAGAGTCTGGCACACCTCTGCAGTCCCTGGAACTATGTCACTCCATTTCCCTGTCGACACCACGCCTACATCCTCGTCCTGAACAGCAATTGCATCCTTAACAACCAACGCCGCTCTTGTGGCATCGTAACGACCCCCTGGTCACTGTGCACAGTCTGCCACCATGTGTTCGTATGACCCACATAGGCGGCATGTACGATGTTGACCAGCATAAGTCACGTATGCCTTAAGTGTAGTGATATGTTGCGTGATCTTATGAGTGTAAGGAATCTGGGACGTTTAAAGGCTCGTGTGTTAGGAAGGGTGGGGAGAGGAGAGGAGGTGATGGAAGGGCTGGCTGTTTTTCTGGTATATGATTGGAAAAGTATATGGAGTGGGTTGAGGGGTATGAGGGTCAATGTGAGGGAGAGAGAAGTTATGTTTCTGTTTTTACATGGGGTTCTGGCCTCACGGGAGGTGTTGTATAGGATGGGATTGGTGCGAGATGCAAGGTGTTGTAGATGTAGCGAGGACGATTCTATTTATCATGAGGTATATTTTTGTGAGCAATTAGATGTTGTAAGACAATGGTTGAGGCGTTTAATAAGACTCGGAGGGGAAGGGGGGATTCATGAGTTGAGATTTTTGAGCTTAGATATAGGTGGTGTGGGGCAGGGTGTGCATAGAGTGATTATGTATATGGCTATTGATTTTGTGTATGTTTCGTGGGTGATGAGGGAGCAACCTGGGAGTGTGCGATTAAAGGCCATCGCAGCATCAATGTACAGGACAAAATGTAGAAATAGAGTTTTATATGGGGATTGATGGGGTATGTTTTTTCTCTCTGGGGTGATTTTACTATAGGACAGTTGTTGGGAATGATACAAGTTAATAGTTGAAAAGTGGCTGTTCTATTGTGAGGTTAGGTAAAGGTTGTGTGTATAGACTGTTAGGTGTATGAGAGGTAAGTTAAAGTAGAATGTTTGTGTAGCATGGGGGGGGGAGAGACGGAGTGACAAGGTAACCATGAGGTTACGTTTTGACAAATTTTTGACTTATGGGGTTGTGAATGGAGGTATGTATAAGATGGGGGTTATGAAGTAGAATATGGTTTAAGAAGTGGGAAAAGGGGTTTTTAAAGGGGTCAGTCAAAACAGGGAGAAAGTTAGAGGTGGCTTTCCTTGGGTCTCATATTTTATGTGAGTTTGTATGACTTTTTGAAGTATAGAGGACATACTCCTTGGGAGTAAAGGTCTTGATGTGTATGGAGGTAACAGTAACTGTTTTTAATGTTTATAAGAAAATAAGGGTTGTATTGGTTTCATAACAGGGTGAGGCTTTTTTTTTATATATACATGTCATTTGGGTTTTCTGTGTTATTGTGGTGTGTTGCAAACATGTGGTACAATACTTTTGTACTTATGGATACAAAAGTAGATTACAGTAATTTGTTGAATACATAGTTGGTTTATTCAGTGGAGGAGGAATGTGATAGACCAGGTGCTTCAGCTCTCTCAGTACCCTGGTGATGGACCAGGTACTTCGGCTCATTCAGTACCCTGGTGATGGACCAGGTGCTTCGGCTCTCTCAGTACCCTGGTGATGGACCAGGTACTTCGGCTCATTCCGTACCCTTGTGATGGACTAGGTACTTCAGCTCATTCAGTACCCTGGTGATGGACCAGGTGCTTCGGCTCCCTCAGTACCCTGGTGATGGACCAGGTGCTTCGGCTTCCTCAGTACCCTGGTTATGGACCAGGTGCTTCAGCTCCTTCTGTACCCAATTTTATAGTGCCCTGATTATCAAAGCATATTCAATGGATGGAGTAGGTTTGGGGTTTTAGGGGGACTTACCTAGTGTGGACCAGTTGGCTTGCTGCATTCTTCCTTATTTCTGTGTTCTTGTGAGTGAGAAGGGTTGGATTTGAATGGGACTTGCACAATGGTTGGGGGGGGGGGGTTATCGGGGCTTGTTGCTTGGATGGGGATAGGTTGGACAAATAATTTTATTGGTGGGTTGGTTTTGTCATGGACCTGCCAAGTATGGGCCAGTAGGTCTGTTGCGGTGTTCTGCCTTTCTTGAGTTCTTGTATTTTACCTTACCATCATATACTAACTAACTAATTATAAACGTTATAAGGAGTGGTGTAATGTTATTTTTTGAAATTACATTGGAGAACTTTACTGCCTGGTGTGTGGGCATGATGTTGGATTCTTGTTTTATTTTTTATTTGTATGTATGTTTAGGCTACAGCACTGTAATATTTTGCTGTTGGTCATTAGGTTCCTTTTCATGTGTACACACGGAAATGTTTATAAACATTGCATGAGTTTATTTTGGCGGACTTTGAGAGGTTCTTTTTAGGAGTGAGCAAGTCACAAGTTATTGTTTGTTCTTGGTTTTGTTGTTATTTGAAGTTTGTATGTTTTTGTTATGTAAAGAAGACTTTTACTAGAATGCTTTTTGGTTGAGGTCTGTTTTTTTTAAGGGTTACATGATTTTAGTGTGATCAGTAGCTCAATTAAGTTTTTTTTTTGTTTGTGTTTACAAATGTGAGACATGTATGTAGGGGTCTCATTAGGATAAAAGGGGGGTTAAAAGGGGGGTCTATTGTATGGGATTCTGTGATTTCATGTAATGTTTCAGATTTCATTGGTAGATTTGACTAAATTAAGTGGGTTTTTTATTTAATTAGGGTAGTTGTGAGGTTGAGATGGTTGTAATGATAATGTATATATTAATGTGTATGTATGTTCAGATGGGGTTTCTGTGTGTGTGTGGTATGCTCCTTTTCATTGTTTAATTATAGTAGATATGTTCTGTGGAATGATGGAGGAGTATGAGGACATGTCTTTAATTTGCTTTTCCACTGTACATGTTTGTAATTTTCATAATATTAGCAGTACATTCATATTATTGTATAAAGATTGTAATATTTATTACAATAAGACTATTTAAGTGGCCTTATGTGTTTGTATTATAACTTGTTTTGTTTATTTTTGTTTAGTCTTTAGGTTTTTTTGGAAGCATAGTGATATGTTGTCCTTTATTTATGTACATACTGTACCAGTTGATAGTCATTTACTAACTGCTAAAATGTTTTCTTGTTTTTTAAATAAAATATAAAAAAATAAGTCTAGAGGAAGAGTGCCTTGTTGATGACGTTGAGGAAGAGTGCCTTGTTGATGACGTTGAGGAAGAGTGTCTTGTTGATGACGTTGAGGAAGAGTGCCTTGTTGATGATGTTGAGGAAGAGTGCCTTGTTGATGACGTTGAGGAAGAGTGCCTTGTTGATGACGTGAGGAAGATGCTGTTGATGACGTTGAGGAAGAGTGCCTTGTTGATGTTGAGGAAGAGTGCCTTGTTGATGACGTTGAGGAATAGTGCCTTGTTGATGACGTTGAGGAAGAGTGTCTTGTTGATGACGTTGAGGAAGAGTGCCTTGTTGATGATGTTGAGGAAGAGTGCCTTGTTGATGACGTTGAGGAAGAGTGCCTTGTTGATGACGTTGAGGAAGAGTGCCTTGTTGATGACGTTGAGGAAGAGTGCCTTGTTGATGACGTTGAGGAAGAGTGCCTTGTTGATGATGTTGAGGAAGAGTGCCTTGTTGATGACATTGAGGAAGAGTGCCTTGTTGATGACGTTGAGGAAGAGTTCCTTGCTGATGACGTTGAGGAAGAGTGCCTTGTTGATGACGTGGAGAAGAGTGCCTTGTTGATGATGTTGAGGAAGAGTGCCTTGTTGATGACGATGAGGAAGAGTGCCTTGTTGATGACGTTGAGGAAGAGGGCCTTGTTGATGACGTTGAGGAAGAGTGCCTTGTTGATGACGTTGAGGAAGAGTGCCTTGTTGATGATGTGGAGGAAGAGTGCCTTGTTCATGACGTTGAGGAAGAGTGCCTTGTTGATGATGTTGAGGAAGAGTGCTTTGTTGATGACGTTGAGGAAGTCTGCCTTGTTGATGACGTTGAGGAAGAGTGCCTTGTTGATGACGTGGAGGAGGAGTGCCTCGTTGATGACGTTGATGAAGGGTGCCTTGTTGATGATGTGGAGGAAGAGTGCCTTGTTCATGACGTTGAGGAAGAGTGCCTTGTTGATGATGTTGAGGAAGAGGGCTTTGTTGATGACGTTGAGGAAGTCTGCCTTGTTGATGACGTTGAGGAAGAGTGCCTTGTTGATGACGTGGAGGAGGAGTGCCTCGTTGATGACGTTGAGGAAGGGTGCCTTGTTGATGACGTTGCTTCACAGGTTCTTGATGAAGACATTTTTGGGAATGTGACTGAAAATACCTTTTCCGAAAATGACTCACCTTCTTTGCATGTTCATATCTATGCAACAATTGATCCATTAGTTGAAGCTTCTGTGGTGAATGCGCATATGAAGGCATTTAATTTAGAAGGCCAGGAGACGCTGTTTAATAGGTTACCACTATCATTAGCATAGTAGGGAACATCAGAAACTGCCGTTGAGGTGTAACTGGCTTTTTCAGGATATGAGCTCAAGCACTTCTTGCTGTATTACACACGATTCACTTACCAAATATGATTGGGAATATGTACCAAATTCTTTTTTCAAACGCTTTTACATTCATGAGCAGTAATGCCCTATTGACATCTGCTTCCTCACTATTGTCTGCATGAATCCTGCCCAATTTGAGCATGTAACTGAGACGGACAACTCATTATCAAGGATTTATACGAACTGCTGAGTGGAGTTTGACGGTTCAAGAGGATCTGCTAAAGTTTTGCAATGTTTAATTGGTATGTGGCTGAGATACCCAACATCAGCAGCAGATATCCTGATGATTTAAGGCTTGACATGATTTTCTTTATCTGAAGCTTACAAACGTGATTTACCACATATCTAAACCTGTTAAGACCCCAATATCGAGAGCAGCATTCTGGATCACGATGTTGAAAAGATCTAACATATTATATACCTGTAAATAAATGGTAAAAAAATACCGACACAATGCAAAAATAAACACAAACAGTATAAGCAGATCTGTTTGTGACTTGAAAAAAACCCACTGTGTGGGCGAAACGTTGTCAATAAATGATAAATTATACTGCTTATATTTTTTATTTTTCCCAGATTATATACCTGTTCCTAGAAAGGGAGAAATAAATCATGCGTTTCGTAGTTCATTGTTCATCAGCAAATGATAAGTTTGCATAAACCCAGTTTGTTTTGCATTAACAGGCACAAATACAACAATTAATTAAAGTTGGTGATACAAATAATCTGGACCTTACTGAGACAGTTCAAAAAGGTTTTTGAGGAGCGCTGGATTTAAATAATTGTTGGCTAGATCAGAAATTTTTGTTTATTTGAGATGTTTAAAAACTTTTGTGTTTGGGTTGAAATGTTACAAATTTTTAAAGTTAAATCATCCCCGAATAACTGTGCCTGTTACATAAATTATTTTTTTTTTTAAACTAGTCAATAATATCTAAAATTTTTTAAACAGTCTGATATGAAAATTCGCTCGTTGGATCACTTCCCTGACAATGTAATCTTAACTTTGTATATCTTTTTCCCCCCCAGCCTTTGTACTGTGGGAACGTGGTCCCCCCCCTGGTGGAAAGTGGTAGCACTTATTTTTCTACAACATGGCCGAATCAAGCAGACGCCTATCAACACTGTGTGTTTGGAGTTGGTGAAGGGGACATTGAAACCAAAACTGTGTCTACGATGTTCAAAATCCTGAGGATGTTTATCTTTTAAAATCGGAGACCTTTTGGAGGGCGTTAAATGGAATGAGCAGAGTGTTTATCAAGTTGTCATCGACGCAGGAGTATGGGGGCTTGGTTGACACTTATCCGATCGGGTCTATCAGTTACCAGCGGTATGGAGGTACGACGAGGGACGTTTCACGCACAAATGGATTAAAGTGCGTAATGTTCCATTTGAATCGGTTCTGTGGATTTGATGGACTCTTCAAAGGGTTACGGTATTGTCCATGCAGCGAATGTTGGAAAAGGGAGAGGGGTTTTTTAGGGTCTCTAGAGGGCTCTTTTCCGCTGAAAATGACCATCAGGCGTCCAACCCTCAGTTGTAACCCGGGGCTTCAGGACAAAGGGGATTTTTGCAAAAAAAGGACGTTCGTATGGGGCAGCTTTGATCTTTTGGCGGGGGGGGTGTCCTCGGGGGAAACACGTGGGGGACACAGATGAACAGTGATCTACTGGGGGAGGAGGGTCCTGGGGGAAGTCAAAGGGGGGACCTGCTCATGGTGCGAAAAAAAATGGGGGAAAATTTTTGGGGGAATAGTATGGATCCTGTCAACGCCCCGTGGAGGCATTGGTGGGTCAATCACAGGTGACAGGGGAGATCAATCACAGGTGTCAGTGGTGGATCAACCACAGGAGACAATGGGGGAAACATTCCCGAGGTGGTTAGCTCATGCCTGTTTTTGGGGGGGAAATGGGGCATCTGTTGGATGGGGCCCTTTTCCGGTGCTTAGTGGGGTGCCCTGTGACAAAAGGGGGTATGGGGGGAGGCAGCGATGGGGCTAGTGAAAATGTTAACGAAAAGGGGGGTGTGATTGTCATGGGGATGTGCAGAGGGGAAAAAGGTAAAGATGATAGTGAAATGGTTGGAATATGCGTGAATCAAGGAAAAGGTTTTAGCCTTTTCGGGGGGGAGGACTTTTTTAAAACCAGCACGGGGTCTTGAAAAAAAACCCTTTTTGGGGTTTTGCACATTGGTGGAGGGAGCTATGGGGGCGGGGAAAAAACTGAGGGACGTGTGGGTTTTTTTGAATTGGTGGGAAAGGGTGCAAAGGGAAGGGTTCTATAGGAGGTTGGGCGGGGAGGAGTTGCTTTTGGTTGCAGAAATACGGGGGGGATTATTGGGAGGTTTATGGAGACGGGGAACACCCAAAATTGGGTTTTTAAAGGATAAGGGAGTATTCAGAATGAGCGTTTTGATGTCTGTCGTATGCAAGCAGGGATGAATGTTTATGGGGAGATAGACCGTCAAAATATGTTAAAAAATGCAAAAAAAAAAAGGGGGGTAGACAATTTCATGTGGGAAGTAGGGAAGATATGGGTGGCTATGTAAAGGGGGCAGAGATTATGTACTACAGAAGCGATAAGTATTTTGCGGATAAATGGTTTAAAAAGTATTGGAGTTGGGGAGGGGTGAGTGAGCAAGAGAGGACATTGTATTAGAAGGGATAGTGAAAGAGGGGAGATGGTGATAGAAGTCGGGAAGGCCCTTTAGTGAAGGGGAGGTATGGGAGGCGGGAATGGTTTAAGTGAAGGAAAGGCTCCGGGGATGGAATAATTAATTAATTTTATAAGGTACATTGGGGGCTCTTGGAATGTTTAGCTTATTGTTTTTAATGAAAGGGAGGGTCGTATGGGGATAGGGCGGGGTACTGGGGTGGTGGTTTTAGTCAAGAAAAGATAAAAGGAAACTCTGGATAATAGTTGAAAAAAAATATTGGGTAGGGTTATAGAGGAGGGGCGTGTGGGAAATTTCCGGGGAAGTGATACAAGGACACGAATGCATTAAAAATTTTTAGAGGATGGGACTGAGGGGGGTGGGGGGCTTAAATTTATTGGCAAAAAGGGGGTATGATAGTGTTGAAAGGGGGGCATTGTATGATATCGGGGGAGACAGGGTTTTTGGGGAGGATGTATGGGATGGGTAGGACTGTGTATAGGGAGGGGGGGTCTGAAAATACTTTAATGGGGAATGGGTGAAAGGATAAGTATGGATAGAGGTTTGCGACAGGGATGTCCACTGCCAGTGTTTTTTTGCGTGTATGAGGTCCGTTTATAGTTTGGGAGGGTTTGCATAGATAGCGTGAGGAGGGATTAAAATTGAATAGAGGTGGATGAAAAAAACATAGGGGATTTGATGACAGACTTTTTGTGTAGTGATGAGGGTTTACGTAATGTGGGATTTGGGTTAAGTGTTTGGGGGGCTACTGGTATGAGAGTGAATTGTGCCAAATCAAAGTTATTTGGGGGTGGGTGGCTGGGTGGGGGGGGGATGGGGGAAAAGGGATGGGTGGTTAATGGTTGATGAAATTCAGATATGTGGGTAAAATATTTAAATACTGTAAGTGATTCCCGATGTTAATTCAAAAAGTGGTGCAAAAAGCTTTAAGTAGGATAAAAGGGTGGAGGCCGGGGGATCTTACATTGCAAAAAGGGTAGTGGCGGGCAACACACTTGTGTATAGTAAACTGTGGCACGTAGCGGTGGTTTTCCAATTTGCAAGCGGATATTAGAAGATTTTAGGTGGGTAATGAATACATTTGGGGACGGTCGGGTGAGGGAAAGGGAAAAAGTTAGGAACAGGGTGGATAGGGGGGGGCCTGGGGCTGATTGGGTTGGAGAGACGATTATTCAGTCTGTATGTTAAAAGATTTTTGTACGTTGGGGTGGAATGGGAGAGGGGCGAGTAGGTATGATGGCGAACGATCTGGGTAGATGGTGGGGGGGGAGGGATTTACAGCTGGGTTGGGATATTTTGCGGCAGATGATGGTAATGAAGACTTCTCAAAATGGACTACAAGTGAGATTAAATAATATGATGGGGGAGGAATGTTATCGAGGGTGTGAGTGAATATCCTATGTATGATTGGTATCATGTTTGGAAAGGGGTTTTAAAAAATTAAAGTTGAGATCGAGGGATAGGGGAATGTATGGTTTTTGCATTGGGTGGTCGACAAAGTAGGTTTTTTTCAAAAAGGGAATCATAAAGGACGGAAGATGTGAAGGGTGGTTATCAGGAGACTGGAATGCATGTGATTTATTTTGTGAAAGTTTAGGAATGGTGAGGGGAAAGGATGGGTGGTGTTTTTCGAAAGATGGGGGGGGGGGGATAGGGGGCTTACGGGCATGTCTGGGTTTGGGTGGAGTTGGGAACAGCACGAAAAAAGGGCTTTAATGTATGTAATGGTTGATTTGTGTGTGAATCATGGAGGGGAAGGGAGGTTGGGGCACGAGAACGCATTGGGAAAGCTTCGACTATGCTTAGGACTAGAAATAGAAAAGGGGGGGTATGGGGGAAAATATGAAGAATTGTTTCTAGGGGGTATAGAGGTATGACTTTGCAGGTGTTGGGGGTTATGGGATGCAGGAAAAGGCTAGACACCTGGAGAGGTGGGGTTTCTTAATGTTTAATGTAATGTCAGTGGGAGGATTATTGTGGGAGGGAAGAAGAGCAGGATTGAGTGGAGGGGTTAACAGTGGGGGGAATAATAGGTGGGTGGTATGGGGTTTACGGATGACGCATTAATATTGAGGGTTGACTTAATGACAAAAGGATGAAATAGAGGTGGGCGGAAAACATGGATTTAATAGAACGTTGTGACTGACTTAAAAACTAATACATCTGGGAAATTTGTGGGGTTTTCCTTGTACTGTGGTCACGGTGGAGGCCAAGGATGGGTTTTGCACAGTTTCTAAAAAGAACGGAAATTTTTAAATAAAAAAGTAGATAAATGATGTACACAAAAATTTTATATTCTTGTCTTAATGGATTGGGGGGTGAGAATGAAAGTGAATGGTGGTTGGTGAATGGTATTGGTTTTGGAAATGAGCTAGAGTATGGAGCTCAGTAAATGGGAACATCCATTGTGATTGTAGTACTGTTTTTTGTTGTTAGGGTTAACTTATTTTATTATTTTGCAGTACTGATAGTGTAATTTTTACTGTCAAAGAAAGTCAGTAGCGTTTGAGAGTTGAAACAATGATGGTCAGAATTTCTGGAATTCAAACTATGACGTATTGGATAGTTAAGATTATATTACTTGTACCATGAGTATTTACATGTAATAATTAAGTTTTTTCCAGTAGACGTATAAGTGGATGTTAGAGGTCATAGGTATGTATAATAATTATTTACCCCATGGGTATATTTATTGCCATTCTAGGCTGTTAAGTTTAATTTTTTTTACAACCTCAAGTTCTCTATGTTGCTCAATTGGAGTTAGGGTGCTTTTTTTGAAAAATGCATTGATAAGCTGCTGAATATAGTTTTATCTTAGGTTTGAAATTGAGATAATCAATTTTTAAAGGGTACTAATGTATATCATGTACTTTACTTATTATGTTTTTCTTGTGGTATAGTACCGTGATTTAATGCATTTGTGACTTAAGAAATTGTACTTTTAAATAAAAAAAAAAAAACTTTGTATATCTTAACTTTGTATTTATATGATTTGTTGTAAAATATCTTTGTTCTCCTTGCAGATAACCACTCGTCAATATCAATAACTCAGGCACAGAAAAGTATAATCAACATGTAATGCAAGGTGATCATATAGTTTCAGGAATGTGTTTGCCTCTCTCACTGACTAATCCAGTGGAGCGACCCCAATACTTTTTTTAAACTGATTAATCAATTTAAAGCGAACTTGGCTTGGATTATAGTACTTGGCTTCAGCTATATTGAGATCATCAAAATTTTTAATATGGATTTTCACAGTTTCGACAGTTTCATCACTTACTTTATACGCTATAAATAACAAAAGAGGTACAATAATGTGACTGGAACAATACAAAATAACCCGCACATATAAGAGAGGTTACCACGATGTTTCGGTCCGACTTGGACCGACTTTGGACTTTGTAAATGGTCCAAGTTGGACCGAAAACGTCGTCCTAAGCTCCTTTCTTCTATGTGCGGGGTTATTTACGCTTTCAGAACTTATTCAATCACCTCTTTTGTTTCAGCATCAGAACATTATGATGATGTAAGAAATTCCACTGTTTTCTATGAATAACATACCCACTTGCTTCCCACAGGTCAGACACTCATGTTTTTAAGTATGGGGAAGAAAGGATTGCTTCAACCCCATCCATCATCTGCCTCTTATCGTTCGTTTTGCTGTAGTACTGAGCTTAAGATACTTTCTACGGCAGTGGAATGAAACTATATGGATATAGATTTGGCCCAGTGTCTTGCATCATATTCATCAGTTAATTCTCTACCAATATATTGAAAGTTCTCGAACCCATTTTGACAGATTTCACCATCTTGCGAGGTTTACGGTTACAAAAATTATGGAAAAAGTTCCATTAACTTGGACATAAATAAATAAGTTATTCTACCTTAAGAACTAGTATTGACACAGCATATCAACTTTCATTTCATATCGTTTTAAATTATCATCTTATTCTGAGTAGCAATTTTTACAATTATTTTTTTTCATTAACATATTTTCTGCAGAAATATAAAATGTATGTTTATAATGGTACTTGTTATTATTTTCTTAAGGTTTTATTGGCTCTCTCGTGCTCAAAAACATCGACAAAGATATAAAAATATTTTTGTATTTCATGTAATAATGAGATAGGATATTTACTTGGAAAATCGTGAAAAAATCATTGCTGGATTCTTGGTGACTAACACTAAACACAGTAGACAACTAAGTAAATTCACAGAAAAAGTTAGCGTCTTCTTATTTTTACAAATCGAAGCAACAATTTATTCTCATGACCAAGGCTGTTTAACTGCCCCCGCACACATGAGGGATTACCATAGAAGGCGCTAGACAGGCACCTGAAGTCGGTACCTGACCAGCCTGGCTGCAGTTCATATGTCAGTTGAGTGCGGCCAGCAGTAACAGCCTGGATGATGAGACCTGATAAACCACGAGGTCAGGTCTCAGACTCGGCCGGGGCGTTGATCCCTAAAACCCCTCTCAGGTATACTTTGCACTCTACCTCCTAGTCATCATTTACCGCTAAATTTTTCTATTTTCATAAACGACTTCAAAAACCCTCATCCCTCGGTTCGAATTCTTTGCATTATGTTTACAAATAGATCGTCCTCAAACACGACATACTGCCTTCAGCCTGTTTTTTGCTGCAACGTTTAAAACCCATGATTTGCACTAATAAAACAGTGTTAGTGACTACTTTTTGAAACATTCCCTTTTCAACTAAGGATAAAAGTCTCTGTTTCCACAGATGCCTCAATTGTATGATGAGCCTCATCCTAAACAGACAAATCTGTCAATAAATCTTTACCCAAATATGTGATTACATTTACTTTCTCTATACCCCAATCCTTCGAATCTGATATCCAATCATTTATTGCTTAGACTTGTTTACCCTTGTCACCTTTCTCTTTCCTATCTTCACTTTTAATATCCTTCATTTACATAACCTTCCAAATTATTCCAACAACTTTTGCAATTCTCTTTCTAATCTTTACCATCGGCAAAGATCAGCTAGAAGCTCCCACTTTGTATCAAGTTTATCTTTTAACAATACGTCTCTCAACACCCCTAGTCTTCAATTTAACAACCTCATCTATGAATATGTTAAACAATCATGATAATATCACACCTAATTCTTTGGATACAATATTATAACACTCACTTACACATTGCTGAGTCTCCTCTCTACACTTAAACTCTCTACTGCATATAGTAATCTACCACATATTCCAGACTCTTGCAACATGTTATGTTTCTCACTATCTACCTTGTTTCAATTATTATTAATTTTATGATTATTATTATTTCGTTAAATTTTTTATTTTTTTATGTCATGCAATAATTATTTTATCTTCATTATCGTCGACGTCATTATCATTATAATGATTATTATCATCATTTTTTCAACAAGTGGGCCCTCTCCCACCGAGGCAGGGTGACCCAAAAGAAAGACAATCCCAAAAATAAAATATTTTTTATAATTCAACACTTTCACCTCACTCATACAAATCACTGTCTTTGCAGAGGGCTCAGATACGACAGCTGAGAATAGTCCCTCCCAGCTGTCACTATCCCAGACCCCGCCTTTAAAGTGCAGCCATTGTACTTCCCATTTCCAGAACTCAAGTCCAACTAAATCAATTAACTGGTTTCCCTGAATCCGTTCACAAAATGTTACCCTGCTACACTCCAACAGATCGTCAGGGCCCAAAAACCATTAGTCTATATTCACTCCTATCAACATGCTAACACATGCTTGCTGGAAGTCCATGCCTCTCGCCCACAAAACTTCCTTTGCCCCCCCCTCCAACCTTTTCTAGGACAACCCCTACCCTGCCTTCCTTCCCCTACAGATTTATATCTCTTCAAATCCTTCTCTTTGATCATTCTCTCTAAATGACCAAACCACCTCAACCCCTCTTCAGCCCTCTGACAAATATTTTTAGTAACTCCACAGTTTCAACTAATTTCCACATTCTGAATTTTCTGCATAATATTTACACCACATATTGCCCTTAGACATGACATCTCCACTACCTCCAGCCGCCTCCTCACTGCAGCATTTGCAACCATGCTTCACACCCATATAAGAGTGTTGGTACCACTATACTTTCAACATTCCCTTCTTTGTCTCCATGGATATCGTTTTTGTCTCCACATATACCTCAACGCACCACTCCCCTTTTTCCTTCATCAATTCTATGGTTAACCTCATCCTTCATAAACCTATCCTGACAAGGAAACTCCCAAATATCTAAAATAATTTCTTCCATAATCCCTCTCTCCAAT
This sequence comes from Cherax destructor, assembly GCA_009830355.1. Classification (NCBI taxonomy): domain Eukaryota; kingdom Metazoa; phylum Arthropoda; class Malacostraca; order Decapoda; family Parastacidae; genus Cherax; species Cherax destructor. The sequence continues at coordinate 2,469 of WNWK01014340.1, read as the reverse complement.
GTGATATCCAATTTTTCTTTATTTACATCGTTTCATACCCTCATCATCTTTCTCTTATCTATGTTCACTTTCAACTTTCTACCTTTACTCACACTCCCAAACTCTTCCACTAACATTTCAACTTTTCTTTAGAATCTCCCATAAGCACAGTATATCAGCAAAAGTAACTGTGTCAACTCATAATATACATATACATATACACCATTGTCATAATCATCATTATTTAATTGTTTTCTATATTTTCGTTTTCCTTATAATTTCCGTATGGTCGAATTTTTTTTTCGTTGTTGTGGTTCACCACAATGATGATTATAATGATAATGATAAGTGATAACACCAATATTACATTGTAGGTGGCAGGAAGCAGAGTGTGAGACACTTCGTAATGATGTTACTTGTCAATCCTCCTCAGATTGAGCAGCAAGATCTTGGTATTAATTTGGAATTATAGGTGATCTCCCGGTAGAACCTTACGTAAACATGTGATTACTCCTTCTACGAGACAATAACAACACTAATTGTTCAGGCAGAAGAAATGAACTTCTTCAGCGTATGCACAGACTTATTCCTCAATGAATATACTCGTGCATGAATATACTAATCCTCATATATACTATGTATAGGTATATTGATGCAAAGATATATTAATTCTTCGATATGCTGATGCATAGGTTAGGATAGGTAAGGCTCGTCAGGAAATAGGTCAAGTGTCTCCTGATGCCATTGGAGGTTTTATCATCTGACCGAGGCCCTACGCTGGCCCATCGGTCTACTCATTTAAAAATTATGGACATAATAGGGATATTGATGCATAGATATATTCATATGTAGATATACTGAAACAGACATATTCCTCGATGAATAGTTACTCATGCATAGATATATTGATGTACAGATATACTGATACATACATATACTTGTGCATAAATACACAAAATAACCAGCACACAGGACAAGGAAAATTATGACGACGTTTCGGTCTGACTTGGATCATTAACTAGTAACATTCACAGAAAGTAAGGGGGCCAGTGTATATAGAAGAGGAGGGAAGTGACGGGAGGAAAAAGAAAAAAAATAAAAACAAGGAAGAGGAGGTAGGAGTGGAATAGGTAGTGAAGGTAAAGAACAAAAGGCACAATGCGTGACTGGAACAATCACAAATAACCACACATGGAGAGGAGCTAATGAAGGCATTTGAGTCCGACTTGGACCATTTACAAAGTCACACTAACAGAAAGGAGGGGGCAAGAACCCCCCTCACGGGCCTAAGTGTGCTATGTAGGAGCATAGATACAGGTGAGATTCCACAGGCACTAAAAACAACGGATATAGTCCCACTCCATAAAGTTGGCAGCAAAGCAGTAGCTAAGAACTATAGACCATAAACATCTTTTGAATTAGTTCTAAAAAGCAGGATTGCAAACTACTTGGACTCCCAAAGTTGCACAATCCAGGGCAACATGGGTTCAGAGCAGGTCGCTCCTGCCTCTCGCACCTACTAGACCACTATGATATGGTCTTAGATCTCTGGAAAACAAACATAATGCAGTTGTAGTATACACAGATTTTTTAAAAGCCTTTGATAAGTGTGATCATGGTGTAATAGAACACAAAATGCGTGCTAAAGGGATAACTGGCAAAGTAGGCAGATGGATCTTTAACTTTCTAACCAATGAACACAAAGGTAGTGGTAAACAGAGTTAAATCGGATGCTTGCATAGTGAAGAGCTCTGTTCCACAAGGCACAGTACTCGCCCCCATCCTACCTGGGTCTACCTGGGGGAATTCCCAGGGGTCAACGCCCCCGGCCCCGGGCCGTGACCAGGCCTCCTGTTGGACCAGAGCCTGATCAACCAGGCTGGTTCTGGGGCCCCGTCCCAACTACGAACCACAGCCCGGCTGGTCAGGCACTTTGGTGCCTGTCCAGTGCCTGTTTAAGCAGCCAGGGGTTTGTTGGTAATCCCCCCGATGTATGCTGGGGGGCAGTTGAACAATCTTGGGCCCCTGACACTTATTGTGTTGCCCTCAACGTGCTAGTGGCACCCCTGCTCTTCATTGGGGGGATGTTAAACGCCTGCCGGTCTTTTTCTTTTGTAGGGCGTGATTTTTTTGTGCATGTTTGGTACTAAGCCCTCGGAATTTTCCATGTGTATATAATAATGTTTTTCCCGCCTGCGTTCTAGAAGTACAGGTTTTGGAACTTCAAGCGTTCCCAGTATTGAGGTGGTTTATCGCCTTTCGTGCAATGAAAATTCTCTGCCCTTTTTAAAGGGCAGCAATTTCACCCCCCTTGAAGGTGCCGTTAGTTCACAAATTCCCGCCTAGATAGAACAACGATCGGGTCAACATGGGCTTGGCATCCCTGGTTTTGAAGGTTCTCATTATCCCTCCTGTTTTTTCACAGTAATTGCTTGTTATGGTCCTGAAGGTGAGATCCTCTGACATGATCACTTCCAGGTCTTTTCGCTC
>WNWK01014339.1:0-51696 GCA_009830355.1 Cherax destructor | reverse complement strand
TCATACCTGAGACCACTCACTGTCTGCTGGGAACATGTCATACCTGAGACCACTCACTGTCTGCGGGGAACATGTCATACCTGAGACAACTCACTGTCTGGGGAACAGGTCATACCTGGACCACTCACTGTCTGCTGGGAACATGTCATACCGGGGGCCACTCACTGTCTGCGGGAAACATGTCATATCTGAGACCACTCACTGTCTGCGGGGAAACGTGTCATGCCTGAGACCCACTACTGTCTGCTGGGAACATGTCATACCTGAGACCAATCACCCCCCGGGGGGAACATGTCATACCTGAGACCACTCACTGTCTTTTGGGAACGTGTCATGCCTGGGACCACTTACTGTCTGCTAACAGGGTCAGCCTGAGACCACTTACTGTCTGCTGGGAACATGTCATGCCTGAGACCATTTAAATGTCTGCTGGGAACATGTCATACCTGAGACCACTCACTGTCTGCTGGGAACATGTCATACCTGAGACCACTCACTGTCTGCTGGGAACATGTCATACCTGAGACCACTACTTTTGCTGGGAACATGTCATCCCCGAGACCACCACTGTCTGCTGGGACCATGTCATACCTGAGACCACTCATTTTTGCTGGGAACATGTCATACCTATATATATATATATATATATATATATATATATATATATATTTTTTTTTTTTTTTATTAACACATGGGCCGATTCCCACCAAGGCAGGGTGGCCCGAAAAAAAAACTTTCATCATCATTCACTCCATCACTGTCTTGCCAGAAGGGTGCTTTACACTCCCAGTTATAAAAATTTCCAAATTAACACCCCCCCTTTCCCCAAATTCCGGCACTGTCCCCCAAAATTTCCCCAGAACTCAAGTCCGGCCTGCCGGTTTCCCTGAATCCCTTCATAAATGTTACTTTGCTCAGACTCCAACAGCACGTCAAGTATTAAAACCATATGCCTCCATTCACTCTATCAAATACGCTCACACATGCTTGCTGGAAGTCCAAGCCCTGCACACAAAACTTCCTTTACCCCTCCCTCCAACCTTTCCTAGGCCGACCCCTACCCCGCCTTCCCTCCACTACAGATTTATACACTCTCGAAGTCACTCTGTCTCGTTCCATTCTCTCTACATGTCCAAACCACCTCAACAACCCCTCCTCATATATATATATATATAAATATATATATATATATATATATATATATATATATATATATACATATAAATGTCATACCCATTAGGTAAAACTTGCTATTTTTCCTTAAATAGCAATGCTCATCTTGCCATATACGACTAGCGAAAATTTGTGTATGCAATAATTTTGCAAAAATCATTCTGAACCTAACGAAAAAAATATATTTCATTGTGTTTTTTTATTACTGAATTATTGTAAACTTATCTGAAATATATTTAGTTGGATTAGGCTAAATTAAATTGCACTTGTTATAATAATGTTAGGTAATTTTTCTATTTTTTTTTGTACAAAATTTTTATTAATTTTTACATTAATATAAATGAAAAAAAAAATCTTTAAACGTAGAGAAATTTTTAGAAAGGACTGAATTTTAAATGAGTTCTTGCTAATAGACTAGTTTTACCTATTCGGCACGATATAAGTATATATGTCGTTAACAGAACTGCGGCTAGCCAGGATTCGATCATACGTCACCATGCGCAGCCCCGTGAGAAAAGGACAATGTATGCATCACTCTATCAACTGGTTGGCCCAGTGAATAGTGATGTGTACATGGTCTTGTTCTCAAGGGGCTGGGAATGGTGATGCAGGATAGAATCCTGGCTAGCCTCAGTTCTGTAAATGATTCAATATCACACACACACACACACACACACACACAAACACACACAACACACACACAAACACACACACAAACACAAACACACACACAAACACACACACAACACACACACACACACACACACAAAACACACACATAAACACACACACAACACACACAACACACACACACACACAAACACACACAAAACACACACACAAACACACACACAAACACACACACAAACACACACAAACACACACACAAACAAAACAAAAAAAATGTACACAACTCCTCTGAAGTTGTGCCTAATATGTGTGTGCGCCTAATATGCCAAATCATTCAGTTTGGCTTGTTTGGCAAGGTTTCAGTTTGCCGAATGAAGTTTTATTTTCCATAATCAGCGGAAATCGATCTGAGCGTAACGAAAAGAAATATATATCATAGATTTAATGTAACATTAAGTATATTTAAGTTAACCTATGATATATATAGGCACTTTCTTGACACTTTTTCTTTTCAGAAAGTTCACTGTTGATGTTGACGTCTGACTCACTCGTTGGAGAATCAACTGTTAGAATATCAAGAAGTTCCTTCAGTTCAATGTAAGATTCGTTATCTATAACACAAACTTTACATTCGTAAAAATCATGACTAAGATAGAGAGATAATCTACCTTATTACAGACATTTACTGCTTTATAAGGTCCGCTCCAGAAAATTAAAAATTTGTTGGATTTGTTTGGTAAAAGAACCAAAACTTTATCATCAATATTAAATTTATGCTCGGAGATCTTTTGGTCAAAATAGGTCTTGTATGTTTCCATGGCGATATTGAGGTTCTTGACGACCAACTCAGTGGTTTCTTCTAACCTTTCTCTAAGATCTAAAAGAAAGTGATAATTCTTTGAACTTCAGGGTTAATATATTTGGACCACAGTTCATTCAATATAAATAGAGGTCAACGAGCTTGCCTCCCGTAGAGTAATTCATAAGGGGAATATCCAAGGAATTTCACGCATGTCAAATAGACACGACAGGTATCTATGCCAGTCAGTTGGTTTAAGAAAACATAGTTTCTCTAATATTGACTTTAGGATGGCATGTTGTCGTTCCATTCTTCCATTACAATTCTGATGGTAAGGTGTAATGTAAAGAGGTTGAACATCCACAAGTTGATAAACTTGGTCCATTAGTTTAGAAGTAAATTGTGTTCCTTGATCCGAATTTCTCTGGGTATACCTACAAGTAAAAAAATAGATAGTAATGCTTCTGCAACTTCCATTGAGTTAATGGATTTCAAGGGTACAGCCTCTGGGAAACTAGACGCGTAGTCAGTCATAGTCAAGATATATTTTTGAGCGATAGGACCAACTATATCCTCTGCAATTCTAGCAAATGGGACTGAAAACACCGGCATTTTTACCATCGGAACTCTCTTAGTTCTCCCCTTTTGTGAGGTAAGTTGACATACCTGACAAGATCTACAATACTTATAGATGTCAGAAGACATCCCAGGCCAGAACTACAAGTCTTTGATCTTCTCAAAGGTCTTCCTATGTGAGAAACGGCCAGAGACTGGCAGGTCATGAGAAATCTTCAAAATGGTCTTACGGCAATTGCTAGGAATTACTAACAGACACTCTACCCACGTCATTTGAATTTTCTGCTGACACTATATTCTTGAATTGCAGATTATCTTTTAATACAAATTTATAAGAAACTTTCTTTGGATCGCGTCGCCGTTAAGACTAACTCCCGTATTTCCTCTAAGGAAGGTCAAGCCTAAATCTATTTGAGAAAGCTCATAGGCATTCCTTTGGAAAGAACCAACGGATGGATAGGTTTTACCTTAGACTGCACCCTAGTAAGGACGTTAACCGAGGCTTGTTGTTGAGCAGATTTAGTCACTCGTGTTTCTTTGTAAGTTTCTGTTCCATCCGCATTTGTGGAATGAATTGCGAAAGATTTTCCAACAACTTCGTTACTATCAACACTCTGATTCAAGTTATCAGTCTGATTCACTTCTGGTACTGTAGTGGAAGAAACCTAAGTATTAGGAGTGTTAGATTCTAAACTTCTCTTATTAGTTATTGAAAATCCAATAGTAGCACATTCGATGTTTCCCAACAAAGCAGAACATGAAGTTACTGGGGCAACTATAGCATCCACCTAAACTGAGAAGCCAATTGTGCCTTACCAACCATCTGACAGAAAAGCATCACTTCTTAAGTAATCAATTAACTTACTAGTTTTATACAGTGAAGGATCTAAATAAGGGAAAAACTTACTAGAGATAATGCAGGAGCATCCAGTATCTCTAAGAATTGGAAAAATAAACACATAAGCAGTATAATGTGATCCTTTATTGACAACGTTTCGCCCACGCAGTGGGCTTTATCGAGTCACAGACAGATCTATCTGGAAAGGGAGGAACATGAGTATTTATAGGATTTAGTCAGGTGGAGAATGCTGCATGTGACAGTCTTCAAAGTAGTGTGATAGTTAAAACCATGGTGTAATAGCACACAAAATGCGTGATAAAGGAATAACAGGAAAAGTTGGTAGATGGATCTATAATTTCCTAACAAGTAGAACACAAAGAGTAGTAGTCAACAGAGTAAAGTCTGAGGCAGCTACTGTGAAAAGCTCTGTTCCACAAGGCACAGTACTTGCTCCCATCCTGTTCCTCATCCTCATATCGGACATAGACAGGGATATAAGCCACAGTGCTGTGTCTTCCTTTGCAGATGACACCCGAATCTGTATGACAATGTCCACCGTTGAAGACACTGCAAGACTTCAAGCAGACATAAACCAAATCTTTAAATGGGCTGCAGAAAACAATATGAAGTTCAACGATGAGAAATTTCAATTACTCAGATACGGAAAACGTGAAGAAATTAAAATCTCATCGGAGTACAAAACTAATTCCAACCACACAATAGAGCGAAAAACTAATGTCAAAGACCTGGGAGTGATCATGTCAGAGGATCTCACCTTCAAGGACGATAACACCATAGCAATCGCATCTGCTACAAAAATGACAGGATGGATAATGAGAACCTTCAAAACCAAGGATGCCAAGCCCATGTTGACACTTTACAGATCGCTTGTTCTATCTAGGCTGGAATATTGCTGCACACTAACTACACCTTTCAATGCGGGTGAAATTGCTGACCTTGAAAATGTGCAGAGAACCTTCACGGCACGCATAACTGCGATAAACCAACTCAATTACTGGGAACGCTTGAAGTTCCTAAACCTGCACTCTCTAGAACGCAGGCGGGAGAGATACATTATTATATACACATGGAAAATTCTCGAGGAATTAGTACCAAACTTGCACATGAGAATCACTCCCTATGAAATCAAAAGATTCAGCAGGCGATGTAACATCCCCCCAATGAAGAGCACGGGTGCCACTAGCACGTTGAGGGACAACACAATAAATGTCAGGGGCCCAAGATTGTTCAACTGCCTCCCAGCATACATCAGGGGGATTACCAACAAACCCCTGGCTGTCTTCAAGCAGGCACTGGACAGGCACCTAAAGTCGGTACCTGACCAGCCAGGCTGTGGTTCATACGTTGGACTGCGTGCAGCCAGCAGTAACAGCCTGGTTGATCAGGCTCTGGTCCAACATGAGACTTGGTCACGGACCAGGCCGCGGGGGCGTTGACCTCTGGAATTCTCTCCAGGTAAAACTCCAGGTAACTTTGTGGGATAGCGATGAAGAAGTTTCTTGGCAATAGGTTCAGCTATGTTGTTGAACGGAACACTGCAGGTTCTTTAAGTTACCCAAGGTTTTAACTATCACCCTACTTTGAAGACTGTCACATGCAGCATTCTCCACCTGACTAAATCCAGATAGATCTGTCTGTGACTCGATAAAGCCTACTGCGTGGGCGAAACGTTGTCAATAAAGGATCACATTATACTGCTTATGTGTTTATTTTTCCAATGTGTCGGTATTTTATACCATTTATTTCCATCTCTAAGAATTGTTGACTTTCATTCAATTAACAGTAGCTTCACTAAAATGTGCGCTAATATATTTTTTTTTATTATTAACACATCGGCCGATTCCCACCAAGGCACGGTGGCCCAAAAAATAAAAATTTCATCATCATTCACTCCATCACTGTCTTGCCAGAAGGGTGCTTTACACTACAGTTATAAAACTGCAACATTAACACCCCTCCTTCAGAGTGCAGACACTGTACAGTGGTACCTCGACTTACATTGTTATCATCTTACGTTATATTCGATATCCGATACTTATAACGTAAGAAATTTGAATGCGACATCCGTTGATTGATTCGTCTTACGCCTTTCGTACCGGACCTGTCCGCTTGGGGCCCAGCTGACGCGCACTCCAGGGAGCGTCAGTGTGCTATTGTTTACAAGCGAGAGCGACCACCCACCCACACCCACGCATTCATACCAGTATATTGTCATTATTCCACTGTTTTTAGTGCTTGCAACTGCTAAATAAGCTACCATGGGTCCAAGGAAAGATCCTAGTGCTAAGCCTGTGGCAAAGAGGAACAGAAATATATGTACGATAGAAGTGAAGAAGGAGATAATAGAAAAATATGAAAGTGGAGTGCGTATCAGTGAGCTGGCCAGGCTGTATGGTAAACCCTATTCTACCATCTCTACCATTGTGGATAAGAAATATTTAAGTAAAATCAAGGAAGCTGTTGTTGCAAAAGGTGCATCTGTGATCACAAAACACAGACCACAAGTGCTGGAAAATGTGGAAAGGTTGTTGTTGGTGTGGATCAACGAGAAACAGTTAGCAGGAGATACTGTTTCGGAGGGAATAATATGTGAAAAAGCAAGGCAGTTGCATGATGATCTCCTTAAGAAAATGCCTGCAACGAGTGAAGTGAGCGAATTTAAAGCCAGCAGAGGCTGGTTTCAAAAATTTAAGAAGCGTACTGGCATACATAGTGTTGTGAGGCATGGTGAGGGAGCCAGTTGTGACAAAAGTGCGGCTGAAAAATATGTGCCTGAATTCCAGGAGTACATAGAGGCTGAACAATTCCTCCCCAACAAGTGTTTAATTGTGATGAAACAGGCCTGTTTTGGAAGAAAATGCCCAACAGGACCTACATTACTCAGGAGGAAAAGGCACAGCCAGGACATAAGCCTATGAAAGACAGGCTAACTTTGATGCTTTGTGCCAATGCCAGTGGTGATTGCAAAGTGAAGCCTTTACTAGTGTATCTTTTGAAAATCCCGAGTGTTTGGCAGATGCGGTGTCAGCAAGTCTAACTTGTGTGTGATGTGGAAGTCTAACAAAAGGCTTGGGTCACAAAGGACATTTTCTTAGATTGGTTCAATGAAGTGTTTGGCCCCAGTGTGAAGAAATATCTATTGGACAATAATTTGCCACTTAAGTGCCTCCTGATAATGGACAATGCTCCTTGTCATCCTCCAAACTTGGTAGAGAAAATTGTGGAGGAGTTTAAATTCATCAAAGTGAAGTTCTTGCCCCCTAATACCACTCCTCTCCTCCAGCCCATGGACCAGCAGGTCATTTCCAATTTTAAAAAAACTCTATACCAAAGCAATGTTTCAAAAGTGCTTTGATGTGACCACAGACATGAACATAACCCTAAGAGAATTTTGGAAAAACATTTCCATATGCTGCATTGTGTACACCTTATAGGTAAGGCTTGGGAGGGAGTGACTACCAGGACTTTGAACTCTGCCTGGAGAAAATTGTGGCCAGACTGTGTCCTAGAGAGGGATTTTGAAGGTTTTGGGGCTGAGCCTCAGAACCCTGAGCCTGAGCCTGTTTTGGAAGAAATTGTGGAATTGGGCAAGTCTTTGGGGTTAGAGGTGAGTGGTGAGGATGTGGAACAGTTGGTGGAGGAGCACAAGGAAGAGCTAACCACTGAAGATCTGCAAGAGCTTCAACAGCAACTGGAACAAGAGAGCAGAGGTCAGGACAATGGTTCAGAGGAGGAGGAGGAGGTGGAACAAAAATGGAAGAATGTGCCTTCTTCAAGGATTAAGGACATTTGTGGAATGTGGAGCAAGGTGCAAGCATTTATGGATGAATATCACCCTAACCATGCTGTTGCAGGCCGTGCTGGCAACCTGTACAATGACACAGTGGTGTGTCATTTCAGGGATGTGTTAAAGAATCGCCAGACACAGAGCTCCCTGGACAAATTTGTTGTTAGAAAGAGGTCCAGTGACTCTCAAGCTGGTCCTAGTGGCATTCAAAGAAAAAGGCCAGTAACCCCAGAAAAGGACTTGGTACCTGCAGTGTTAATGGAAGGGGATTCCCCTTCCAAACACTAGCATACTACTCCACCTTCTCCCCTCCTCACGTCCTCCACACATCAACAACTCTTCAATAAATGTAAGTGACATATTATTGTACAATATTTGCATGTGTATTTATGTATTCTTTATTAAATTATTTATTATTTAATGTCCAAAAGTTCTAAAAAATATTTTATTTAACTACTTTTGGAAGTCTTGGACGGATTAAATTTATTTCCATTATTTCTTATGGGGAAAATTGATTCGTGTTACGATTGTTTCGTCTTAAGAAATGCCCTCTCTGACGGATTAAAATCGTAAGTCGAGGTACCACTGTACTTCCCATCTCCAGGACTCAAGTCCGGCCTGCCAGTTTCCCTGAATCCCTTCATAAATGTTACCTTGCTCACACTCCAACAGCACATCAAGTATTATAAACCATTTGTCTCCATTCACTCCTATCAAATACGCTCACGCATGCTTGCTGGAAATCCAAGCCCCTCGCACACAAAACCTTTTTTATCCCCTCCCTCCAACCTTTCCTAGGCCGACCCCTACCCCGCCTTTCCTCCACTACAGATTTATACACTCTCGAGGTCATTCTGTTTCGTTCCATTCTCTCTACATGTCTGAACCACCTCAATAACCCCCCCTCAGCCCTCTGGATAATAGTTTTGGTAATCTTGCACTTCCTCCTAATTTCCAAACTGCGAATTCTCTGCATTATATTCACACCACACACTGACCTCAGACATGACATCTCCGCTGCCTCCAGCCTTCTCCTCGTTGCGACATTCATCACCCATGCTTCACACCCACATAAGAGTGTTGGTATAACTATACTCTCATACATTCCCCTCTTTACTTCCATGGACAAAGTTCTTTGTCTCCACAGACTCCGAAGTGCACCACTCACCCTTTTCCCCTCATCAATTCTATGATTCACCTCATCCTTCATAGACCCATCTGCTGACATGTCCACTCCCAAATATCTGAATACATTCACCTCATCCATACTCTCTCCCTCCAATCTGATATCCAATCTTTCGTCACCTAATCTTTTTGTTATCCTCATCACCTTACTCTTTCCTATATTCACTTTCAATTTTCTTCTTTTACATACCTTACCAAATTCATCCACCAACCTCTGCAACTTCTCTTCAGAATCTCCCAAAAGCACAGTGTCATCAGCAAAAAGCAACTGTGACACCTCCCACTTTGTATTTGATTCTTTGTCTTTTAACCCCCCACCTCTTGCCAAGACCATAGCATTCACTTCTCTTACAACCCCATCTATAAATATATTGAACAACCACGGTGACATCACACATCCTTGTCTAAGGCCTACTTTTACCGAGAAATAATCTCCCTCTCTCCTACACACTCTAACCTGAGCCTCACAATCCTCATAAAAGCTCTTCACTGCTTTCAGTAACCTACCTCCTATTCCATACACCTGCAATATCTGCCACATTGCCCCCCTATCCACCCTATCATATGCCTTTTCCAAATCCATAAATGCCACAAAAACCTCTTTACCCTTATCCAAATAATGTTCACCTATATGTTTTACTGCAAACACTTGGTCTACACACCCCATACCTTTCCTAAAGCCACCTTGTTCATCTGCTATTCTGCTCTCCGTCTTACTCATAATTCTTTCAATAATAACTCTACCATACACTTTACCTGGTATACTCAACAGACTTATTCCCCTATAATTTTTGCACTCTCTTTTGTCCCCTTTGCCTTTATACAAAGGAACAATACACGCTCTCTGCCAGTCCCTAGGTACCTTACCCTCTTCCATACATTTATTAAATAATAGCACCAACCACTCCAAAACTATAGCTCCGCCTGCTTTTAACATTTCTACCTTTATCCCATCGATCCCAGCTGCCTTACCCCCTTTCATTCTACCCACTGCCTCACAAACTTCCCCCACACTCACAACTGGCTCTTCCACACTCCTACAAGATGTTATTCCTCCTTGCCCTATACACGAGATCACAGCTTCCCTGTCTTCATCAACATTTAACAACTCCTTAAAATATTCCCTCCATCTTCCCGATACCTCTAACTCTCCATTTAATAACTCTCCTCTCCTATTTTTAACTGTCAAATCCATTTGTTCCCCAGGCTTCCTCCACTTATTAATTTCACTCCAAAACTTTTTCTTATTTTCAACAAAATTTGTTGATAACATCTCACCCACTCTCTCATTTGCTCTCTTTTTACATTGCTTGATCACTCTCTTAACCTCTCTTTTTTTCTTCATATACTCTTCCCTCCTTGCATCACTTCTACTTTGTAAAAACCTCTTATTATACTTACGACCAACTGAGTCTTCAGGAAAACGTTGAATAGAGTCGATGTCCTGGCAAGGTCGCTATCGTCAGGGAAACGTCTTCCGCCTGATCAGAACTATGGAATAATATAATAACTTTCAATAAGAATAATAATGAAAAAAATAAAATAAAAAGTAGTTAACTAAATAAGATAAAAAACCAAGTTTGTTGCAGTGAGAACTTGAGACTTTTCTAAGTCTAGGAGATCTTCGAAAGATGTACTGAAGATATGATGTTTGCTAACCTGGGTAGACGGGATAAGTGTCGCTATGCCCTACTATGTCCCGTCGCCTTGGTTCTACCTTCCGTATATCCAGCGTCTACTGTGGATGACCACGCCAGCAGCAGAACTGGTAATGAAAAAAGAACTGTGGTTACAAGATGGTTATTAAGGATATATAATATTGAAGACAAAGGGTGGTAATTTTGCTTCAGTGTCGTTACTGGTGGCCAGGTTAAATACATACATGAAACAATATTCCTGGTAGATCACCTCACCTGATCAGGAGAAGATTGGAGGTGACGTGATTTCCCAAACTTAAACCCATGCGAGGTGAGGTTAATACTACCAGGAGTTGAATCTAAAGAAACTCAGACACGAACAAATCTGGGATTTTACAGCAGACCAGTAGACGGCACTGTAACAGTTCCTCGGAGTCTGAACTACCATATGTCCAGTAGACAGCACTGTAACAGTTCCTCGTAGTCTGAACTACCATATATCCAGTAGATAGCACTGTAACAGTTCCTCGGAGTCTGAACTACCATATGTCCAGTAGACGGCACTGTAACAGTTCCTCGGAGTCTGAACTACCATATGTCCAGTAGACAGCACTGTAACAGTTCCTCGGAGTCTGAACTACCATATGCCCAATTTACTGACTTTTTCCATTTCATGATCTCTGTTCTTTATATCAAGCTGAATGTCACAAACACTTTGATCCTCGCACATAAACCATGCTTTACCATCAAAGGGCAATGGTTCAGAGAACCATCAGTTGATAGATTAGACACATGCTAACATTTGGATAATTTAAATAAAAAAAAGGCACAACATGACTTGGACAATACACTAACATCAACCCACATATAAAAGAGAGGAGCTTACGATGACGTTTCGGTCCAAGTCGGACCGAAACGTTGTCGTGAGCTCCTCTCTTTTTTATATGTGCGGGTTGTGTGTGTTTTGGATACCTTTATTGCGGAAACATGTCGCCTCAGTAGAGACACCCAAGCGATAAACATGTGCCTAATTTATCATGCTTTACCAACACGTTCCTCAGATAATGTAACTGTGAGTAACTTTCCGACTGGCTAGGAAATTTTATCTCATGATTAGGGAAGACTTGAACTTTTTATAGCACACTAGAACATCTAGTAAACCATTCATATTCTAGCAACAAACGGTATCTTACTCTTCAAACCAGTGAATAATTTAGGGAAATTCCTGCTCTTTCAAGTGATCTTACTTGCAGTGTCATGAGATTCAAATGAATGATTTCAGGCATCATTTACAGTGCTGTGCCATTCTCCACCTGTGAAGGCATTTCCAGTTTGAATGTAATAATTTCAAATGAAATGCAGATCACTTCACCTTAGCTCCTCTGAAAGTCATTTCAACTTCTCACTGAGACACAGAGCCAAAATGCATGTAGCTACACACAATGATGCCACTTTTCTTCTTTTTTTTTTAATTCGCCGGTATTCTCCCCACCCGGATCTTTTCCAGATGGTGACCCGGCCTTGGCTCCCTGTCGTGGGAGTGTCTGAGCCCTATGTCTCCCATGGGAGGAGGTACAAGTACCCCCTCATTGTCTGGAACCAATTGTCCCCAGACCTAGCCACGTTCCCCGCCCTCACGGGGCTCGTAGGGAGAAGCTAGGCCTCTCTGGTCTGCCATCTTTCCTGCCCCAGGGAGGCTAATGGGAATGGCAGGCTTGCGAGCTGAAGATGGTAACAAGCTCCAGCTTTGACACCTACCCTGCCCTAGAAGGGCTGGGCATGGTGTCCTCCCAATTGATGCCACTTCTTCCGAATGCAAATTCTAACAAACTGAAATTAATTAAATCATTTACATTATTCCGTAATATGACTGTGGAACGGAATAAGAAATTTACTTAGTAATTAAACGTTATTCTTTGTTTATAGTATTTTTTTTATGATAACGAATAAGGTGTTTGGATAACTTTTTTGTTAGACAATTAACCAATCGCAGTGTGTCTGAGATTGTTTCAAAATTATTCTTAAAAAAATTCACAAATTGTATATAACACACAGATAACAGGGACATAAGAGACTGAAACTTAGGACAGCATTTCATACCTATTTGGACCATTAACCAGTAACACAGCAGCGGCTAGTTGATGATTCAAGTCAGAACCATCGTTATTTGTGTGGCTAGTTGATGATTCAAGTCGGAACCATTGTTATTTGTGTGTCTAGTTGATGATTCAAGTCGGAACCATTGTTATTTGTGTGGCTAGTTGATGATTCAAGTCAGAACCATCGTTATTTGTGTGGCTAGTTGATGATTCAAGTCGGAACCATTGTTATTTGTGTGGCTAGTTGATGATTCAAGTCGGAACCATTGTTATTTGTGTGTCTAGTTGATGATTCAAGTCGGAACCATTGTTATTTGTGTGGCTAGTTGATGATTCAAGTCGGAACCATCGTTATTTGTGTGTCTAGTTGATGATTCAAGTCGGAACCATTGTTATTTGTGTGGCTAGTTGATGATTCAAGTCGGAACCATTGTTATTTGTGTGGCTAGTTGATGATTCAAGTCGGAACCATCGTTATTTGTGTGTCTAGTTGATGATTCAAGTCGGAACCATTGTTATTTGTGTGGCTAGTTGATGATTCAAGTCGGAACCATCGTTATTTGTGTGGCTAGTTGATGATTCAAGTCGGAACCATTGTTATTTGTGTGGCTAGTTGATGATTCAAGTCAGAACCATCGTTATTTGTGTGTCTAGTTGATGATTCAAGTCGGAACCATTGTTATTTGTGTGTCTAGTTGATGATTCAAGTCGGAACCATTGTTATTTGTGTGTCTAGTTGATGATTCAAGTCGGAACCATCGTTATTTGTGTGGCTAGTTGATGATTCAAGTCGGAACCATTGTTATTTGTGTGGCTAGTTGATGATTCAAGTCGGAACCATCGTTATTTGTGTGGCTAGTTGATGATTCAAGTCGGAACCATTGTTATTTGTGTGGCTAGTTGATGATTCAAGTCGGAACCATTGTTATTTGTGTGGCTAGTTGATGATTCAAGTCAGAACCATCGTTATTTGTGTGGCTAGTTGATGATTCAAGTCGGAACCATTGTTATTTGTGTGGCTAGTTGATGATTCAAGTCGGAACCATCGTTATTTGTGTGGCTAGTTGATGATTCAAGTCGGAACCATTGTTATTTGTGTGGCTAGTTGATGATTCAAGTCGGAACCATTGTTATTTGTGTGGCTAGTTGATGATTCAAGTCGGAACCATCGTTATTTGTGTGGCTAGTTGATGATTCAAGTCGGAACCATTGTTATTTGTGTGGCTAGTTGATGATGCAAGTCGGAACCATTGTTATTTGTGTGGCTAGTTGATGATTCAAGTCGGAACCATCGTTATTTGTGTGGCTAGTTGATGATTCAAGTTGGAACCATCGTTATTTGTGTGGCTAGTTGATGATGCAAGTCGGAACCATTGTTATTTGTGTGGCTAGTTGATGATTCAAGTTGGAACCATCGTTATTTGTGTGGCTAGTTGATGATTCAAGTCGGAACCATTGTTATTTGTGTGGCTAGTTGATGATTCAAGTTGGAACCATCGTTATTTGTGTGGCTAGTTGATGATTCAAGTCGGAACCATTGTTATTTGTGTGGCTAGTTGATGATTTAAGTTGGAACCATCGTTATTTGTGTGGCTAGTTGATGATTCAAGTCGGAACCATTGTTATTTGTGTGGCTAGTTGATGATTCAAGTCGGAACCATTGTTATTTGTGTGGCTAGTTGATGATTCAAGTTGGAACCATCGTTATTTGTGTGGCTAGTTGATGATTCAAGTCGGAACCATTGTTATTTGTGTGGCTAGTTGATGATGCAAGTCGGAACCATCGTTATTTGTGTGGCTAGTTGATGATTCAAGTTGGAACCATCGTTATTTGTGTGGCTAGTTGATGATGCAAGTCGGAACCATTGTTATTTGTGTGGCTAGTTGATGATTCAAGTCGGAACCATCGTTATTTGTGTGGCTAGTTGATGATTCAAGTCGGAACCATTGTTATTTGTGTGGCTAGTTGATGATTCAAGTTGGAACCATCATTATTTGTGTATCTAGTTGATGATTCAAGTCGGAACCATCGTTATTTGTGTGGCTAGTTGATGATTCAAGTCGGAACCATTGTTATTTGTGTGGCTAGTTGATGATTCAAGTTGGAACCATCGTTATTTGTGTATTATACACCTTTGTGTATTGCTCCAGTAATAGCATTGTGCATTTTTTTTCCTAATAAAATGAATTTTGCATAAATTTTTGTGGCAACTAACAACTGAATGGAATAAGTAACCCTGATTATTTCCAGAACCTTTTTCTAAGAAGTATAGATTGTTTTCTTTGGGGATTTTTTTTTAAATAAATTATGTTTATTTTTTCGGAAACGTTATGACTATTCGTGTACAGGTTAAACCAACTGCAAACTGAACAAGATGTAAACCACGGTGCGGGTGGGGTTAGAACCCATTGTAAGTGACCCACTTGCAATGGTTTCTAACCCCACCCTTTCCATGGTTTGTTTGCAATAGTTTTATTCCGATTACGTGAGTCGTGAAGAAGATGCATTTTGGTTTTGGAAGAACCGAGAAATACATCCTAGTATTCCATAACACCAGTTCCTTGATCTTAAATGTAGGCGAGTGGAATAGTGCAGAGTGCGGTGGTGCAACTCAAACATGCAGTTAAATATTTCCTTTGTGAATATGAAGGAAATTAGAAGAAGCTTTCACAAATTATCATATGCAAATTAATATGCAAATTTCTTCAATTAAGATTGTTAATGAAGACATACAAAGACCAAGTCTAATTCACATATTTCAGAGAGAACAATATCCAAAAATACACAAGCACATGGAAGGCTTGAAACTAATCAGATGCAACACAGAAATTATCAAAAACACGCATATCCCTTTGGGCCTTCCCACTTTTATTTGTTGCAAAGATGGAATTAAAAACATTATGTAAGTAGAAATAAGGAAATTTATTACTCAAAGAACTAAACTAATAGAATATACAATTTAACACTGATATTATTGATCTATTACATGTGCTAAAGTAAAAATATCTCATTAAATATAGATTATTATCTTACATAAGATAATGATAAGTCTCCTTATTGACAACCATCATCAAACTTCAGGAAATTAGAAGAAGTGCAAAGGTTTGCAAGAAGACTAGTCACGGAGCACAAGGGTATATCCTAGGAGGAGAGGTTAATTAAGGTAACTCAACCTGAAGACACTGGAGGACAGGAGGGTATATGATAGCGATGTATAAAATATTGAGAGGTGTTGACAAGGTCGACAGGGCCAGAATAATTCAGCGATGAGACACAGAAACAAGGGTAAACATCGGAAAGTCATGGGGATGTTAGGAAGTATTTATTCAGCCTGAGAGTTATCAGGAAGTGGAACAATCTGGAGAGTGAAGTGGAAGCAGGATTAATACATAGCTTTAAGAAGATGTCCGATGAGGCTCTTGCAGCAGGAAGAATATGGTCCTAATGACGATCATCGAAGAGGTGGGGCCAGGAGCTAGGAGTCGAACCCTGTAATAATAGATGAGTGAGTACACACATACACTTGCCCAATATACATATATTCTTGTGTGTATTGCCTCAGTAAACTCATACCCGGAAGAAAAGTTTAAGTACATATCAGCATAAACTAACACTGTGTATACAAACAAAACACACACAAAAACACACACACACACACACAGAACACACGCTCTCTCTCACACACACCCACACCACATCCACACACACACACACACATCGAGGATATCACGTATGAAAGGCCCCTTGGAGCTAGTGATCATTTGGTTCTGTGTTTTGATTATATAGTTGAGCTACAAGTGGAGAGGGGAGCAGAAATAGGAAGGGAGAAATGAAACTACAAAAGGGGGGACTACACAGGTATGAGGAACTTCCTACAAGACGTTCAGTGGGAGAGAGAATTGGCAGGAAAACCAGTAAAAGAAATGATGGAATACGTGACAACAAAATGCAAATAGGCAGAGGAGAGGTTTGTCCCCAAGGGAAACAGAAGTAATGGGAAGACCAGAACGAGTCCTTGGTTCACCCAGAGGTGTAGGGAGGCAAAAACTAAGTGTAATAGAGAATGGAAAAAGTACAGAAGACAAAGGACCCAGGAAAATAAAGAGATTAGCCGAAGAGCCAGAAACGAATATGCACAGGTAAGAGGGAGGGTCAGCGACAATATGAAAATGATATAGCATCAAAAGTCAAGTCTGACCTGAAGCTGTTGTATAGCCACATCAGGAGGAAAACAACAGTCAAGGACCAGGTAATCAGGCTGAGAAAGGAAGGTGGGGAGTTCACAATAAACGACCAAGAGGTATGTGAGGAGCTTAACATGAGATTTAAAGAAGTATTTATACAGGAGACAGGAAGGACTCCAGGAATTCAGAATAGGGAGGTATACCAACAAGTGCTGGATGAAATACACACAACCGAGGAGGAGGTGAAGAAGCTGCTATGTGAACTCGATACCTCAAATGCGGTGGGACCGGACAACATTTCTCCGTGGGTCCTTAGAGAGGGAGCAGAGATGTTGTGTGTGCCACTAACACAAATCTTCAACACATCCATTGAAACTGGGCAACTACCTGAGGCGTGGAAGATGGCAAATGTAGTCCCAATTTTTAAGAAAGGAGACAGACACGAGGCATTAAACTACAGACCTGTGTCACTGACGTGTATAGTATGCAAAGTCATGGAGAAGATCATCAGGAGGAGAGTAATGGAGCACCTAGAAAGACACAAGCTTATAAACGACAACCAGCACGGTTTCAGGGAAGGAAAATCCTGTGTCACAAACCTACTGGAGTTTTATGACAAGGTAACAGAAGTAAGACACGAGAGAGAGGGGTGGATAGACTGCATTTTTTGGACTGCAAGAAGGCGTTCCACATAGTTCCTCACAAGAGGTTAATGCAAAAGCTAGAGGATCAGGCACACGTAACAGGAAAAGCACTGCAATGGATCAGAGAATATCTGACAGGGAGGCAACAACGAGTCATGGTACGTGACGAGATGTCAGAGTGGGCACCTGTGACGAGTGGAGTTCCACAAGGGTCAGTCCTAGGACCTGTACTGTTTTTGGTATACTATGTGAAAGACATAACGGAAGGGATAGACTCAGAAGTGTCCCTGTTTGCAGATGATGTGAAGTTAATGAGAAGAATCAAAGCAGTCGAGGATCAGGCAGGACTACAAAGAGACCTGGACAGGCTGCAAGCCTGGTCCAGTAACTGGCTCCTTGAATTTAACCCTGCCAAATGTAAAGTCATGAATATCGTGGAAGGGCAAAGAAGACCGCAGACAGAGTATAGTCTAGGTGGCCAAAGACTGCAAACCTCACTCAAAGAAAAAGATCTTGGGGTGAGTATAATACCGAGAACATCTCCTGAGGCACACATCAATCAGATAACTGCTGCAGCATACGAGCGGCTGGCAAACCTAAGAATAGCATTCCAATACCTCACTAAGGAATCATTCAAGACTCTGTACACCATATAAAAAAAAAATAAGGCAGTAATGAGGTAAATACTGTAAAAAATAAGGCAGTATTAGGTAAGTACTGCACAATACAGTACAATAAAAAGTTTTAAAGTTTGGCACTATGTTGCCTTTGACAATTTACTGCTGTTGGATTGTCAATCGTAGTGAAAACTAGGGCAGTAATGAGGTAAATACTGCAAAAAATAAGGCAGTAATAGGGTAAGTACTGTACAATACAGTACAATAAAAAAGTTTTAAAGAATGGCACTAAGTTAACTTTGACAATTTACTGCTGTCAGATTGTCAATTGTAGTGAAAACTAGGGTTTGTAGAGGTTAAATTGATAGAAATTAGTTTTAATAACAGTAATCGTGGAAAGTGAGTACAGACTGCATTATTCGAGGCCAATGAGGCCAGAATCTCTGAGGAACTTTTTCAGCTCATGTTCAGTAGAAATAGTATATCTCCTCCCTGTTGGCTCTTTTTTAACAGCAATTTTTCCATCTCTTGCAAAGCACTGGTGAATTTTCCTGCCATTTCGTAACTTTCTTAGTCTGTAAAGGAGATTTTGCCGCAGTCTGGTCAGGCATTCGTTTACATACACCTCACTTTTCAAGTTAATAGCAGTCTTTAGAAGATTATTTCTCTGAGAGCTACAGTTGAATTTTAGTATGACTGATTTTTTTCCAGGTTGGTATCCTATCACTTTACACTCCTTTATGTCATCACTTGGTATGTTAAGACGAAGATGGTGTTGGATGAGTTGTAAGGTGGTTTGTTTACATGTTTCCTGGGCTATAGTTGCTGGAAGATGTTTGCTGTTCACTATAACTGAGTCAGATAGTTGTTGTTGGTCGAAGTGGTCTTGAAAATTGTTCATAACATCTGTAAGTTGTAAGTCCACTCTTTCACTTTCACAGGCCCTGTCACACATTCCGAGGAACTGTTACAGTGCCGTCTACTGACATATGGTAGTTCAGACTCCAAGGAACTGTTACAGTGCCATCTACTGGACATATGGTAGTTCAGACTCCGAGGAACTGTTACAGTACCGTCTACTGACATATGGTAGTTCAGACTCCGAGGAACTGTTACAGTGACATCTACTGGGCATATGGTAGTTCAGACTCCGAGGAACTGTTGCTGTAAAATCCCAGATTTGTTCGTGTCTGAGTTTCTTTAGATTCAACTCCTGGTAGTATTAACCTCACCTCGCATGGGTTTAAGTTTGGGAAATCACGTCACCTCCAATCTTCTCCTGATCAGGTGAGGTGATCTACCAGGAATATTGTTTCATGTATGTATTTAACCTGGCCACCAGTAACGACACTGAAGCAAAATTACCACCCTTTGTCTTCAATGTTATATATCCTTAATAACCATCTTGTAACCACAGTTCTTTTTTCATTACCAGTTCTGCTGCTGGCGTGGTCATCCACAGTAGACGCTGGATATACGGAAGGTAGAACCAAGGCGACGGGACATAGTAGGGCATAGCGACACTTATCCCGTCTACCCAGGTTAGCAAACATCATATCTTCAGTACATCTTTCGAAGATCTCCTAGACTTAGAAAAGTCTCAAGTTCTCACTGCAACAAACTTGGTTTTTTATCTTATTTAGTTAACTACTTTTTATTTTATTTTTTCATTATTATTCTTCCTGAAAGTTATTATTTTATTCCATAGTTCTGATCAGGCGGAAGACGTTTCCCTGACGATAGCGACCTTGCCAGGACATCGACTCTATTCAACTTCTTCCTGAAGACTCAGTTGGTCCTAAGTATAATAAGAGGTTTTTACAAAGTAGAAGTGATGCAAGGAGGGAAGAGTATATGAAGAAAAAAAGAGAGGTTAAAAGAGTGATCAAGCAATGTAAAAGGAGAGCAAATGAGAGAGTGGGCGAGATGTTATCAACAAATTTTGTTGAAAATAAGAAAAAGTTTTGGAGTGAGATTAATAAGTTGAGGAAGCCTAGGGAACAAATGGATTTGACAGTTAAAAATAGGAGAGGAGAGTTATTAAATGGAGAGTTAGAGGTATCGTGAAGATGGAGGGAATATTTTGAAGAGTTGTTAAATGTTGATGAAGACAGGGAAGCTGTGATTTCGTGTATAGGGCAAGGAGGAATAACATCTTGAAGGAGTGTGGAAGAGCCAGTTGTGAGTGTGGGGAAGTTCGTGAGGCAGTGGGTAGAATGAAAGGGGTAAGGCAGCTGGGATTGATGGGATAAAGGTAGAAATGTTAAAAGCAGGCAGAGATATAGTTTTGGAGTGGTTGGTGCTATTATTTAATAAATGTATGGAAGAGGGTAAGGTACCTAGGGACTGGTAGAAAGTGTGTATTGTTCCTTTGTATAAAGGCAAAGGGGACAAAAGAGAGTGCAAAAATTATAGGGGAATAAGTCTGTTGAGTATACCAGGTTAAAGTGTATGGTAGAATTATTATTGAAAGAAATAAGAGCAAGACGGAGAGCAGAATAGCAGATGAACAAGGTGGCTTTAGGAAAGGTAGGGGGTGTGTAGACCAAGTGTTTGCAGTGAAACATATAAGTGAACAGTATTTGGATAAGGGTAAAGAGGTTTTTGTGGCATTTATGGATTTGGAAAAGGCATATGATAGGGTGGATAGGGGGGCAATGTGGCAGATGTTGCAGGTGTATGGAATAGGAGGTAGGTTACTGAAAGCAGTGAAGAGTTTTTATGAGGATAGTGAGGCTCAGGTTAGAGGGTAGGAGAGGGAGATTATTTTCCAGTAAAGTAGGCCTAGACAAGGATGTGTGATGTCACTGTGGTTGTTCAATATATTTATAGATGGGGCTGTATGAGAATTGAATGCGAGGATCTTGGCAAGAGGTGGGGGGTTAAAAGACAAAGAATCAAATACAAAGTGGGAGTTGTCACAGTTGCTTTTTGCTGATGACATTGTGTTTTGGGAGATTCTGAAGAGCATTTGCAGAGGTTGGTGGATGAATTTGGTACGGTATGTAAAAGAAGAAAATTGAAAGTGAATATAGGAAAGAGTAAGGTGATGAGGATAACAAAAACACTAGGTGACGAAAGATTGGATATCAGACTGGAGGGAGAGAGTATGGAGGAGGTGAATGTATTCAGATATTTGGGAGTGGACATGTCAGCAGATGGGTCTATGAAGGATGAGGTGAATCATAGAATTGATGAGGGAAAAGGGTGAGTGGTGCACTTGAGTCTGTGCAGACAAAGAACTTTGTCCATGGAAGTAAAGAGGGGAATGTATGAGAGTATAGTTATACCAACACTCTTATATGGGTGTGAAGGTGATGAATGTTGCAACGAAGAGAAGGCTGGAGGCAGTGGAGATGTCATATCTGAGGTCAATGTGTGGTGTGAATATAATGCAGAGAATTCGGAGTTTGGAAATTAGGAGGAGGTGCGGGATTACAAAACTATTATCCAGAGGGCTGAGGAGGGGTTGTTGAGGTGGTTCGGACAGGTAGAGAGAACGGAACGAAACAGAATGACCTCGAGTGTATAAATCTGTAGTGGAGGGAAGGCGGGGTAGGGGTCGGCCTAGGAAAGGTTGGAGGGAGGCGGTAAAAGAGGTTTTGTGTGCGAGGGGCTTGGATTTCCAGCAAGCATGCATGTGCGTATTTGATAGGAGTGAATGGAGACAAATGGTTTTTAATACTTGACGTGCTGTTGGAGTGTGAGCAAAGTAACATTTATGAAGGGATTCAGGGAAACCAGCAGGTCAGACTTGAGTCCTGGAGACGGGAAGTACAGTGTCTGCACTCTGAAGGAGGGATGTTAATGTTGCAGTTTTATAACTGTAGTGTAAAGCACCCCTCTGGCAAGACAGTGATGGAGTGAATGATGATGAAAGTATTTCTTTTTCGGGCCACCCTGCCTTGGTGGGAATCAGTCGATGGGGTATGGGGTGACTACCCCCCACAGGATGGGTATGGGGTGACTACCGCCTATAGGATGGGTATGGGGTGACTACCGCCCACAGGATGGGTATTGGGCGACTACCGCCCACAGGATGGGTATGGGCTGCAAAATAAAGATATTAAACTCACTAAGATAATCTGGAAGCAGTAAATTTAGATCTAGATATGAGAGAATGGGTTTGTGTGGTAAGTGTGCACTATAGGAGAAAAAACTCAGTGTTTTTGGTTTAAAATAGCAACTTTGCTGTGTATTTTCATCCAGTTTTAATGGTTGTATTCTCGGTTTTTGGTCTCATTTATTTGACAGAATAGAAGATATATGGAATTGGCCAAAAATAGGGCTCAAGGTGGGTGAAATCACCGATGCATATATATCACAAAGACCGCTAACTTTGCGAGAGCATAATTCCCTAGGTTTTCCATCAAATTTCATACTTTTGGTTTCACTGCCTTCCCAAAAAATTCTCTATCATATCTTAAAAAAACGTTATTTCAAAATTCTCCAACCCTGAGAGCAATTCTCAGATCAGAGGTTCTGACCCTGAAAAGGTTAATAACCCAACAAAAAAGTTGATGCACATATTATCACCAATTCCTATACCAGACAACACCCCTCCCCTTCTGCTCTTCAAGAGTTTGAACTTGATAACCCTTTTAGGGCTGGAACCCCTCATCTAAGAATTGCTCTCAGGGTTAGAGAATTTAGAAAAGAAACATATTTTTATGAAATGATAGACAATCTTTTTCTAAAGGTAATGAAACAAAAAGTGTGAAATTTGATGGAAAACTTCTGAAATTACTCTCTTGCAAACTTAGTGGTCTGGGCAACCTTTATACATGGGCAATTTTGCCAACACTGAGCACTATTTTCAACTAATTCCATTGTTCCAGTCGACCTAGTATTCCTTCTATTTAATCGACTGAGAAAAGAACCAATCTAGTTACCTGTTTCAAATACCCAATAAATTGACCAGAAATTAGTAATTTGGCCAATTTCACACAAAAATTAAAAAATTGCCAATATAAAAATATGGTCCAGAATAAACAGTGTAGACATTCCTGGCACTAAACACTATTTCTTCTGTTCATTAGTTATGTCCTCAGGCCTCTCCTATATTATGCTTGCATTCCGTTCTGAATTTTTACTCACATAAAAACAGAAGATTTACTGTTATGCAGAATACTGAATTATTGTAATAAATGTATAAACAATATCAGCACTTTTGTGAACGTATATCAGACTGACCAGTTGGACGTGTATTGGACGAGTGAGGTAATTTGTGTATTCTGGAATATCGGAAAAAATCAAACATTTCTAAAAATATACGCTCAATTTCAAGCTACTTTCAATCCTGAAACTAATCAAAATCATCTCCATTTCTGTAATAAGCCTTCCATTCTATCAAATGTGACCAAGGATACAACCATAAAAGTAAAAAAATACACCACAAAATTGCTGTTCCAAACCAAAAACATGGCGGCTGCAATTTATTTTTCCCATTATGGACTGCATGCTGCAGGATTTTTTTTATATGGTGGACACTTAGCACAGACCCATCCTCTCATATCAAGGCCCAGATTTACCACTCACAGCTTATGTGAGTGAGCTGAGCTTATGGCAAAGTACTATGGCACTGACAGTGACCTCAAAGCCATAGTACTACAGCACAGACCTCAAAAGGGTTAATATACAAAATATGCACTCATATTATTGTGCCTATTAAATACATAAAACATTGAACTCCAATATAAACCTTCCCCTCACATTTCTCCTTGACTGCTACAACATAACACACAGACACAACACAAACCACTCTTCCACATCCCTCGTGTCCATCTCACCCTTTGCAAAAATACTAAAGCACATAAAGGGCCTCAAGATCTGGAATTCATTGGTCAAACTAGTAAAAGGTCCCTTGTCTGCCAAACATAACTAAATAAACACTATGCTATAATAAACAAAACCAACTCATCCAACTACTTGCAGTTTTTTCACCATCTCTTATAATCTTTCCCAGCCTGAAATAATAGAACCAGTTTGAAACTATTCAAGAAATTCCAATTAACCTAAGATCACTAAATCAGTTTAACCACTTAAATGTCCAAACATATATCTAAGTTGTTACAGCTAGCATTCCAAATGTAGATTCACATTTTAATTGTCCTGCCTCCAAATTTGGCACGATTGGCCTGAGATGCTTGGTCAGTATAGAATGGGTCTTAACACTTGGTGTGCACAGTATTAAAAAAATCTGGGACCACTTAGTACCTTGTGGGAGCACCAGTTCAATTGAGTGCCAGCTAGAGCAAACAGTTCGGCAAACACCAGGGATTCACTGATGTCATGTTGTATTAACACTCCCTTTTAAGAGGAAAGTGATGTTGACCCTGAGTTTAGTGGCTTTGAGATGGATGTGGCCACAAGTGGTCGAGGAAATATCAAAACCTCGATAATAACCCATGTGCAACATTTGTGCAACATCCTTTCAATTTTGATACCACTGGTAGTGTCATCCTGCCAGAATGTCCTATAACCTATGCTCTAAGTAAAGAGAAACAATTCGGGAACATGTTTAATACGTGTTTGGCATGCCAGCTGGCTGGCTTTGCTGGCCAGCTGCTGGATGGGTGAGTGGCTGGCTGATTGACTTTGGCTGTCTCTATCTCTGTCTGCCTGTCTGTATATATCTCTGTCTATCCCTGTCTCTGTCTATCTCAGTCTCAGAGGTACACATAAATACAGTTATTATTCATGGAGTAAATTACTTAGGATAGCCCAAAAAATTCAGGCAAAGTGTTATACTGTGCTTGTAGATATAGGGCAAAATAAGCATGACTGACAAGTAATATGCTTTTCCACTTTTTTAGGAATCAGACGTGACGACTCTGCATCGTGTGTAATACCTGTTGGTTCATGGGTGGTTCTCTGTGATACTGAGACAAGCAGACAGAGAGACAGGAAGAGACAGATAAACAGAGACAGAGCTAGATAGACAGATAGACACAGACAGTGATAGATAGATAGACAAACATGTTTATGTGTAACAGTGAAAACAAATAAAGCCAAGGCAGTGCACAATCACCATGCTTCAAGGAGTTTCATATATACTCAAGCATGTCTAAAATATTGCTGGAACCTATAAATACTATATAGTATATATTTCTAGACAATAGTATGTGACCAAGGTAGGTGAAAATTTCACCTATCAGTGTGTTTGTGACTATTTGAGTACTATTTCAGTACCTAATATTAGTGTCAGAACAAAGATTGGTTATTAAATCACAAGAACTATTACAAATTGTAATTATCAGAACATAAAAATTATATAAGTTAAAATAAAAATGAGAAAAAAGTTATATCAGCAACATTTCTGCAAGTGGCACTACTCCATGTTGCCATCAGGTGAGCATCCACCGCCAACTTTGCGGTTCATCGAAGAATAACTCGAAGCATTCCAGTTCAGCGGCACTGTTTCCAAGTGTACATGATGGCCGTATTCAACTTGTGGTTGGGGACTTAAATGCTAAAGTGAGCAAAATTGTTGTGAAGGGAGTAGTAGGTAAATTTGTGGTGCCAGGGTAAATGAAAATGGGGGGGACATTTAACTAAACTGTTTAGAAAGAGGTTTGGTAATAAGTAATACATATTTTATGAAAAAGAGGAAAAATAAGTATACAAGATATGATATAGCACATAATAAAAGTAGTTTGTTAGATTTTGTATTGGTCGTTAAAAGGTTGATGGGTAGGCTTCAGGATTTGCATGTTTATAGAGGGGCAAAAGATATATCAGATTATTTAGTTGTATATACAGTTAGAGTAAAAGGTAGATGGGGCAAAAGGAAAATGGCAACATTAAGTAAGAGAGAGGTGAAAGTTTATAAACTAAGGGAGAAGAAAGTTAGGGTGAGATATAAGCAGCTATTGGCAGAAAGTGGGCTAGTACAAGTATAGGTAATGTGGGGGTTGAAGACGGGTGGCATAGTTTTAAAAATTCAGTGTTAGAATGTGAGGCAGAAGTTTGTGGCTATAGGAGGGTGGGTGCAGGAGGAAAGAGGAGTGAGTGGTGGAATGCTGAGGTAAAGGGTGTGATAAAAGAGAATAAGGTCACTTATGAGAGCTTTCTACAAAGTATAAAAAATATAAGAAGGGCAGAGTATATAGAGTAAATGAAAGGTAAAGAGAGTGGTGAGAGAGTGCAAAAGGAGTTAAAATGATAGAGTGGGAGAGGCACTGTCAACAAATTTTGCTGAGAATAAGAAAAAAATTGGAGTGAGATAAACAGGTTAAGAAAACCTAGGGAATGAATGGATTTGTCAGTTAAAAACAGAGTAGAGGAGTTAGTAGATGGGGAGTTGGAGGTATTGGGAAGATGGCGGGAATATTCGTGGGAACTTTTAAATATTGATGAAGAAAGGGAGGCAGTAATTTCATGCACTGGCCAGGGAGGTATACCATCTTTTAGGAGTGACTAAGAGCCAGATGTGAGTGTGGGGGAGGTGCGTGAGGCATTACATAGAAAGAAAGGGGGTAAAGCAGCTGGAACTGATGGGATCATGACAGAAATGTTAAAAGCAGAAGGGGGGATATAGTGTTGGAGTGGTTGGCGTTTTGTTCAGTAAATGTATGAAAGAGGGAAGGTACCTAGGGATTGGCAGAGAGTGTGTATAGTTCCTTTATATAAAGGGAAGGGAGACAAAAGAGATTGTAAAAATTATAGGGGAATAAGCTTACTGAGTATACCAGGTAAAGTGTACAGTAGGGTTATTATTGAAAGAATTAGAGGTAAGACAGAAAGCAGGATTGCAGATGAACAAGGAGGCTTTAGAATGGGTAGGGGATGTGTAGATCAAGTGTTTACAGTGAAGCATATATGTGAACAGTACAGTGGACCCCCGAGTTTCGTAAAAACTTCACTCCTGAAGTCTGCTCAAGCGCCATTACCGAACGAATTTACTCCCTTAAGGAAAAATGTCACGTAGGTTAGTCTATTTCAGACCCCCAAAAATACACTTCCACAAGCACTGACAATATTATACTTACATAATTGTACGATTTCTGGGGTTTACGAAACTCAGGGTCCACTGTATTTAGATAAAGGTAGGGAAGTTTTTATTACATTTATGGATTTTGAAAAGGCATAGAGAAAGACTGATTATGTATGAGTGATGGTGAAAGTGTTGAATAATGAATGTGTTTTTCTTTTTTTTGGGGTTTTCTTTCTTTTTTGGGTCACCTGCCTCGGTGGGAAATGACCGACTTGTTAAAATAAAAATTGTTTCCTATATCTTCAATTCAAAGAGCAACAGTGTATGGCACAAAACTGAGGATTTTTAACAGATTTGTTATTTATGTGCATAACTCTACCACACACACACAGCAGTACAGTCTTTCCACTTTAAATTAACCCGTAAACAGTCCAAACGTATATATACGTTTACTACCCCAGTGCCCTGAATATTTTGGAAAAAAAAAAAAAAAATTTTAGAAATAAAGAGCACATTTTTCTAAGTGTAATAGCATAAAAAAAAATTAGGCTCAGTACTTACCGATATATGAGGCAGAGAAGTTGGCACTGAATGCTCGCATTACAGCAACATCGAGTCCTGCCGCTTGCAGAAGTGTTGCCGATATACCTTTTTTTCTCGTTTTTATATTATTTTATTTTATTTTTATGTTCTGATAAGTACAATTTATAGTAGTTCTTTGTTCTAAGACTAATATTAGGTACTGAAATTGTACTCAAATTGTCACAAACACAGACAGGTGGACATTTACACCTGCTTTGGTCATTTACTAATGTCTAGGAATATATACAAAGTATTTATAAGTTCTAGCAATGGTTTGGATACGTGGGAGTATATAATAATACATAATAATAATAATAATAATAATAATAATAATGAAAATAATAATAAGAATAAGAATAATAAGTTCCCTTGAAGCATGATGTAAAACAAGTCAGTCCACTGCTGACAGTGATAAGATAAGATAATTGGTGACATTTGATGAGCATACGCAAGGGTGCAGTGATAAGATAAGATAAGGGGTGACATTTGATGAGCATCCCCCTCTGTTTTCACTGTTACAAAACCATATCTGTCTGTCAAACTCTGTCTATCTGTGTCTTTCAAGCTCTCTGTCTATCTGTCTGTCTGCCAAGCTCTCTATATGTCTGTTTGTCAAGCTCTCTGTCTGTCAAGCTTTCAGTCTGTTTGTCAAGCTCTCTGTCTATCTGTCTGTCAAGCTCTCTGTCTATCTGTCAAGCTCTCTGTCTATCTGTCAAGCTCTCTGTCTATCTGTCAAGCTCTCTGTCTGTCAAGCTCTTTATCTATCAAGCTCTCTGTCTATCAGCCTGTCTGTCAAGCTCTCTGTCTATCAGCCTGTCTGTCAAGCTCTCTGTCTATCTGTCTGTCCATGTAGCAACTAGCTCTCCTGTCTCATGAGAGATCTACTCCTGAACAAATACGACTGGTTCCTGAGCAAGTGTAAATACGTATCTGCCAGTCATGTTTACACATTATAACTACAAGCATTTTGTCTGGATTTTTGGGTTATCCTAGAAATTTACACTATGAATAATTGTATTTGTGTACCTGTGAGACAGAGATAGACAGAATCAGATAGAGATAGACAGAGACAGATAGACAGGCATAGGTTGCAAGACATTCTAAAAGGATGTTGCACAAATGTTGCACATGGGTTATTATCAAGGTTTTTGATATTTCCTCGACCACTTATGGCCATATCCACCTCAGATCCACTAAACTCGGGGTCAACATCACTTTCCACTTAAAATGGGAGAGTTATTACTACATGAAATCAGTGAATCCCAGGTGTTTGGCGCGCTGTTTGCTCTAGCTGGCACTCAATTGAACTGGTCCTCCCAAAAGGTACTAAGTGGTCCCAGATTTTTTTAACACAGCATACACCAAGGACTAAGACCCATTCTATGCTGACCAGGCATCTCAGGCCAATCGTGCCAAATTTGGAGGCAGGAAAAATAAAACGTAAATATACATTTGGGGCAGTAGCAGTACTAACGTATATATACGTGTGGACCGTTTACGGGTTAACACTTGGTGTTTTGAAGTATTCATTAACCTTGTTGAAGACATCAATGCCATCAACTCTCAACTCCAGAAGAGAACAAAACAAGATTTCCTCTTCAATTGCATTGTAATCTTTGTAGCAAAAACACACCATCAGCTATAAATTGCTACAAAAATTTGTAGTCTCATCAAGCCGAACAGCAAAATGTTTGCTCTCTTTTACTGAAGAAATAAATTGTTACCTGACATTTTCTGTTACTTTTTGCTGATGATAGTGTGTTTTGGGGATTATAAAGAAACGTTGCAGAAGTTAGTGGACGAGTTTAGGAGGGTGTGTAAAGATAGAAAGTTGAAAGTGAACATAGATAAGAGTAAGGTGATGAGGGTATCAGACAATTTAGATACAGAAAAATTGGATATCACATTGGAGAGATTATGGAAGAAGTGAATGTTTTCAGATATTTGGGAGTTGACTTGTCAGTGGATGGGTTTATGAAGAATGAGATTAACCATAGAATTGATAAAGGAAAAAAGGTGAGTGGTGCATTCAGGTATCCGTGGAGACAAAGAACGGAATGTATGTGAGTATAATTGTGCCAACACTCTTACATGGGTGTGAAGCATGGGTTGTAAATGCTGCAGCAAGAAGGCAGGAATGCAGTGGATTACCAAAACTATCATCCAGAGGGCTGAGGAGGGGTTGTTGAGGTGGTTTGGACATGAAGAGAGGATGGAACAAAATAGAATGACTTCAAGAATGTATAAATCTGTAGTGGAGGGGAAGGGGGGTAGGAGTCAGCCTAGGAAAGGTTGGAAAGAGGGGTAAAGGACGTTTTGTGTGCGAGGGCTTGGACTTCCAGCATATTTGATAGGAGTAAATGGAGACAAATGATTTTTAGGATTTGATGTGCTATTGGAGTGTGAGCAAGGTAACATTTATGAAGGGATTCAGGGAAACCAGGAGGCCAGACTTGAGTCCTGGAGATGGGAAGTACAGTGTCTGCACTCTGAAGGAGGGGTGTTAGTGTTGCAGATTTATAACTGTAGTACTCAATTAATTGTACTCACCTAATTGTGGTTGCAGGGGTCGAGACTCAGCTCCTGGCCCCACCTCTTCACTGATCGCTACTGGGTCCCATCTCTCCCTGCTCCATGAGCTTTATCATACCTTGTCTTAAAGCTATATATGGTTCCTGCCTACACTACATCACTTGCTAGACTATTCCACTTCCTAACTACTCTATGCCTCTGTCAAGACAGTCATGGAGTGAATGATGATGAAAGTTTTTCTTTGTCGGGCCACTCTGCCTTGGTACGAAATGGCCAATGTGTTAATAAAAAAATAAAAATATATATACAGTGGACCCTCGCTATTCGAACATAATCCGCTCCAGGAGCTTGTTCTTAACACAAAATGTTCGAAAGGTGATTTAATATTTCCCATAAGAAATAATGGAAATACAATTAATCCGTACCAGAAACCCAAAAATATAAAAAAATAATATATTTTAATAAAATTAAGCTTCTACATACACAAAAGAAATACATACTACTACTAAAAGTACAGTGGTACCCCGACTTACGATGGTCCCCAAACTCACCCTTTTATGTAAGTTTATTTTTTTAAATGCTTTTGTAAGTGTAATTTTGGGGGTCTAAACGGACTAGTCTATTTTACATCATTTCTTATGGAGATAAATTCATTTGGTAATGGCACTTGAACAGCATTCTGGAATGAAAAAATATCGTAAGTCGGGGTACCACTGTATTAGTAAATAAATGCATGTATTTTTACTTACCTTTATTGAAGATTGTTGATGGCATATGGAAGATAGGGAGGAGTGAGGGAGGGAGGGGTTTGTGTTTGGAAAGAGAATCCCCATCAAAAGGACTTCAGGTATCAAAGCCCTATCTAGGGTTTCTTCTCTTTTTGGTCTTTTAATCCCACTATGGACCAGGCTGAAAAGAAAGTTTTCACTGGACACTAACAAAATAACTGTCCACAGTCCTCTGTTTCTGACGCCTCTTTAACATATTCCTGAAGTAGGATATTGTTTGGTCACTGAACACACTGCTGTTATGGCTTGTTTGCGCTTGCTCAGTGTGGTATTTCTCCACAAACCTTTGTACATTGTTCCACTTTGAATAAATCTCCTTAATCTCTGAAAGAGGCTCCTCCTTAACCCTTAAACGGTCCAAACGTATATATACGTTAGTACTGCTACTGCCCCGAATATTTAAAAAAATTTTTTTTTATAGAAATAAAGAGCACATTTTTTTAAGTGTTACAGTATAAAAATTTTATTTAGGGTCAGTAGTTACTGAGATATGAGGCGGAGAAGTTGGCACTGGATGCTCACCTGACAGCAACAGTTGGCACTGGATGCTCACCTGACAGCAACAAGAGTCCTGCCACTTGCAGAATTGTTGCCGATATACCTTTATTTCTCTTTTTTTATTATTTTATATAATTTTTATGTTCTGATAATTACAATTTAAAGTAGTTCTTGTGATTTCATAGCCAATCTTTGTTCTGACACTAATATTAGGTACTGAAATTGTACTCAAATAATAATAATAATAATGATAGTGCATAATAATAATAATAATAATAATAATAGTGAATAATAATAAGAGTTGTGTCACTGCCTTATCTCATCTCATCTCCACTAATAATGACTGGCGACATTTGATGAGGGGTGAGGGTAGTCTTATCTTTTCTTATCAGTCCAGTAATTACAGTGATGACATTTGTCGATCTTACACTTCTTCCCTTTATTTGTTCCGCAAAACTGTCTCTCTGTCTGTATCTGTCTGTTTGTGTGTCTGTCTTTCTGTCTGTCTGTGTGTTTGTCTTTCTGTCTACCTGTGTGTCATCTCCTTTCTCTCTGGTTGTCTCAGAGAGTAGCTCATAAACCAACTGGTATTACGCAGATCACAAGCACATTATATCACTTTGTCTTGATTTTTTTTTAGTTATCCTAGGTAATTTACACTATGAATAATTGTATTTACGTATGTGTTCCTGTGAAATAGAGACAGATAGAGACAAAGAGACAGATAGATACAGACAGACAGACAGAGATAGACAGCCAATCAGGTAAACAGCTGACCAGCCAGCTACTGGCCAGCCAGGCGGCCAGCCAGCTGCTGGCCAGCCAGGTGGCCAACCAGCTGCTGGCCAGCCAGGTGGTCAACCAGCTGCTGACCAGCCAGGTGGCCAGGCAGGCAGCCGGCCAGCCTGCCGACATCACTTTCCACTTAATGCGGGAGTGTTAATATGACAAGACATCAGTGAATCTATGGTGCTTGCCGCGCTGTTTGCTCTAGCTGGCACTCAATTTAACTGGTGCTCCCACAAGGTACTAAGTGGTCCCAGATTTTTTTAATATGGCACACACCGAGTGTTAAGACCTATTCTATGCTGACCAGGCATCTCAGGCCAATGTGCCAAATTTGGAGGAAGAAAAAATAAAATGTATATATATGTTTGGGGCAGTAGCAGTACTAACGTATGTATACGTTCGGACCGCTTAAGGGATAACTCCCACTTCCTCCTCCTTCTCCTGTGAATCAATAGCCTCAAATCTGGTCTGATGCTCTTCCATTTCCAGCTGTTGCAGCTTTTCAGTTGTTAGCTCTACCCTGTGGTCCTCAACCAACTCTTCCACATACTCGCCACTCACCTCCAAACCCAGGGACTTGCTCAATGCCACAATACCTTCCACAACAGGCTCAGGGTTGTCAGGGTCAGGGTCAGCCTCAAATCCTTCAAAATCCCTCTGTTGGACACAACCTGGCCACAATGGTCTCCAAGCAGAGTTAAAAGTCCTGGAAGTCACTCCCTCCCAAGCCTTACCTATAAGGCCTATGCAGCTGTAGATATTGAAGTGATTCTTCCAGAACTCTCTAAGGGTCAATTCAGTGTCTGAGGTCACCTCAAAGCACTTTTCAAACAATGCTTTTGTGTAGAGATTTTTGAAGTTGGAAATGACCTGATGGTCCATTGGCTGGAGGAGAGGAGTGGTGTTAGGAGGCAAGAACTTCAGTTTTATAAATCTGAAGTCTTCACACAGTAGGTCTTCCATGTTTTGAGGATGTGAAGGAGCATTGTCCAGTAACAGGAGGCACTTGGGGTCCAAACCCTTTTCCTGTAGGTATTTTTTCACACTAGGGCCAAACACTTCATGGATCCACTAACTGAAAAGTTGCTTTGTGACCCATGCATTCTGACTAGATCTCCACAAGACACACAGTCTACTCTTCACAACATTGTGTTTCTTGAACACTCTGGGATTTTCTGAGTGATACACCAGTAAAGACTTCAATATAAAATCCCCACTAGCATTACTACACAACATGAGAGTTAGCCTGTCTTTCATAGGCTTGTGTCCTAGCAGTGCCTTTTCCTCCTGAGTAATGTAGGTCCTGTTGGTCATTTTCTCCCAAAACAGGCTTGTTTTATCACAATTGAACACTTGTCCAGGTTTCATTTTTTCAGTCTTTATGTTGTCCTGAAACTCGTTTATGAATTTTTCAGCTGCACGTTTGTCTGAACTGGCAGCCTCACCATGCCTTACCACATTATGTATGCCACTACAATTTTTAAATCTCTCAAACCAGCCTTTGCTGGCTTTAAATTCACTACCACTTCAATCAACACTGGTTGCAGGCATTTTCTTTGCAAGATCGGCATGCAACTTCCTTGCCTTTTCACAAATGATTGACTCCGACACACTATCACCCACCAACTCTTTATCCTTGATCCACACCAGCAACAACTTCTCAATCTCTTCGATTCTTTGTGGTCTATTTTTGGCTTGCACAGTAACATCTTTTGCAACATCAGCTTCCTTAATTTGTTCTTTCTTAAGCAGGATAGAAGCGACAGTTGACCTGTTTTTGCCAATATATCCTGGCAAGCTCACACATTTGCACACCACTCTCGTATTTTTGTATTATTTCCTTCTTCGTGTCTACGGTGTTTCTCACTTTCTTCATCCCAGGGGTACCAATAGGAACTTTCTTGGGACCCATGGTAGCTTATTTCACAGTCACACTTAATGAACAAACTCCAAACAATTATAATTAAGTGTGAAATGTCTGGATGAGCATGCAGGGTATTGTTCTCTTGAGTGTAAACAACGCGGGACTGGCTCTCCAAGCCTGCGCGGTGAGGCATCGAAGCACCTGGGCGGACAGGTCACGGACGCACTTGTTTGAATCGCGATATTTTGTTCTCATGGCTATATCGATTTTCTTGTTCTAATGACAATATGTTCTATTGCCGAGCCGTTCGAATAACGGTGGTCCACTGTACAGTGGTACCCCAGATTTCATCAATAACTCGTTCCAGAAGGCTGTTCGAGTGCCATTACCAAACGAATTTGTTCCCATAAGGACGAATGTAAATTAGATTAGTCCGGTTGAGACCCCAAAAATAAACTTACAAAAGCACTTACAAAAATACACTTACATAATTGTTCGAGTTGGGAGCTGTACGAAATCCTAACATGGCTGAGCTCTATCAACACACACAGTAGTACAGTCTTGCCACTTTAAATTAACACTTGGTGTTTTGCAGTATTCATTAACCTTGTTAAAGAGTCTGTACCTTGAGTTCTCAACTCCAGAGTAGAACAAAACAAGATTTCCTCTTCAATTGCATCAGAACCTTTGTAGGGTATATACAGTGGTACCTCGAGTTACGATGGTCCCCAAAATCGCCCTTTTATGTAAGTTTATTTTTTTAAATGCTTTTGTAAGTATATTTTTGGGGGTGTAAAAGGACTAGTCTATTTTACATTATTCCTTATGGGGATAAATTCGTTTGGTAATGGCACTTGAACAGCATTCTCGAACGAAAAAATATCGTAACTCGAGGTACCACTGTACACCATCAGCTTCGAATTGCTACTGACATCTGTAGTTTTATCAAGCTAAATACCATAACCCTTTCACTGTCAAGACCTCTCCTCACAAACTTGCTCTCAGTGTCGAAGAATTTAAAAAAAAAAAATTCTTATGAAATGATAGAGAATTTTTTCTCAATGGTAATGACAAGAAAAGTACGAAAATTTATGGAAACCTTATGAAATTATGCTCTCGCAAATCTAGCAGTCTCGGCGATATATACGTATTGGCAATTTTGCCCAATTTGAGCTCTATTTTCAGCCAATTCCATTATTCCAGTTGACCAAACTCATAGCTATTTTGCTAGAATTCTATTTGTTCTATCGATTGAGTACAAGAAACTGACCATTTACCAATTTCAACTACCCAATAAAGTGGTCATAAATTGGCAATTTGGCCAATTTCATACAAAAAATTATAAGTTGCCAATTTCAAAATAGGGTCCAGAATAAACAATGCAGACATTCCTGGCACTAAAATAAATTTTCTCTGTTCATCAGTCACGTCTCCAGGGCACTTTTATATTACTCTTGCTTTCCATTTTGTATTTTCATTCAAACAAAAAATAGAAGATTTACTGTTATGCAGACTACTGCATTATTGTAATAATTGTATAAATAACGTCAACCCGTTCGTGACTGCGTATTAGACTCACCAGTTGGACACATATTGGACTGTGACATCATTTGTTTACTCTTAAATATCGGCAAAAATCGAACATTTCCGCTAGTCACCAGGTGCCACTGTAAGTCACCAGTTATCAATGTAAGTCAACAGGTATCAATGTAAGTCACCAGGTTCCACTGGAGGTCACCACATAGCACTGTATGTCACCAGGTATCACTGGAGGTCACCAGGTATCACTAAGTCACCAGGTATCATTGTAAGTCACCAGGTCCCACTGTAAGTCACCAGGTATCAATGTAAGTCACCAGGTATCAATGCAAGTCACCAGGTACCACTGGAGGTCACCACATAGCACTGTAAGTCACCAGGTATCACCGGAGGTCACCAGGTATCACTGTAAGTCACCAGGTATCATTGTAAGTCACCAGGTATCACTGTAAGTCACCAGGTATTAATGTAAGTCACCAGGTACCACTGGAGGTCACCACATAGCACTGTAAGTCACCAGGTATCACCGGAGGTCACCAGGTATCACTGTAAGTCACCAGGTATCATTGTAAGTCACCAGGTATCACTGTAAGTTACTAGGTATAACTTAAGTCACCAGGTACCACTGGAAGTCAACAGGTATCACTGGAGGTCACCAGGTACCACTGGAAGTCACCAGGTATCACTGGAGATCACCAGGAACCACTGGAGGTCACCAAACATCACTAGAGGTCATTAGGTTTCACCTTGGATCACCAGGTATCACTTAGTCACCAGGTACCACTGGAAGTCACCAGGTATCACTAGAGGTCACCAGGTACCACTGGAGGTCACCAGGTACCACTGAAGGTCACCAGGTACCACTGGAGGACACCAGGTACCACTGGAGGTCACCAGGTACCACTGGAGGTCACCAGGTACCACTGGAGGTCACCAGGTACTACTGGAGGCCACCAGGTACCATT
Source organism: Cherax destructor (assembly GCA_009830355.1). Classification (NCBI taxonomy): domain Eukaryota; kingdom Metazoa; phylum Arthropoda; class Malacostraca; order Decapoda; family Parastacidae; genus Cherax; species Cherax destructor. Next base: position 15,010 of record WNWK01014339.1, on the reverse strand, counting down.
GGAGGTCACAAGGTATTACTAAGTCACCAGGTACAACTGGAGGAAACCAGATATCAGTAAGTCACCAAGTACCACTGGAAGTCACCAGGTATCACTGGAGGTCACCAGGTACCACTGGAGGTCATCAGGTACCACTGGAGGTCACCAAGTATTACTGGAGGTCACCAGAAAAAAAAGATGTGCAGACTTTACTTGTTAGGTCACCAGGTCAGACACCTCTGGATGTAACACCAATGACAGGTGTTTTGTGCAGCCAGTGTTGTAACCCCTGCAAGGTCTATATAACCAGTGTTGTAACACCTGCAAGGTCTATATAACCAGTGTTGTAACACTTGCAAGGTCTATATAACCAGTGTTGTAACACTTGCAAGGTCTATACAACCAGTGTTGTAACCCCTGCAAGGTCTATATAACCAGTGTTGTAACACTTGCAAGGTCTATACAACCAGTGTTGTAACACTTGCAAGGTCTATATAACCAGTGTTGTAACACTTGCAAGGTCTATACAACCAGTGTTATAACACCTGCAAGGTCTATATAACAAGTGTTGTAACACTTGCAAGGTCTATATAACCAGTGTTGTAACACTGCAAGGTCTATATAACCAGTGTTGTAACACTTGCAAGGTCTATACAACCAGTGTTGTAACACCTGCAAGGTCTATATAACCAGTGTTGTAACCCCTTCAAGGTCTATATAACCAGTGTTGTAACACTTGCAAGGTCTATATAACCAGTGTTAGTAACACCTGCAAGGTCTATACAACCAAGTTGTAACACTTGCAAGGTCTATAAAGTGTTGTAACTCCCTGCCCAGGTCTATATAACCAGTGTTGTAACACTGCAAGGTCTATATAACCATGTTGTACACTGAAGTCAATACCTTGCACTCAAGGTCTATATAACCAGTGTTGTAACACCTGCAAGGTCTATATAACCAGTGTTGTAACACCTGCAAGGTCTATACAACCAAAGTTGTAACACCTGCAAGGGCTATACAACCAGTTTTGTAACACCTGCAAGGTCTATACAACCAAAGTTGTAACACCTGCAAGGGCTATATAACCAGTGTTGTAACACTTGCAAGGTTTAAACCAGTGGAACACTAAGTGTCTATAAACATTCCTGCAAGGTCTATACAACCAGTGTTGTAACACCTGCAAGGTCTATATAACCAATGTTGTAACACTTGCAAGGTCTATATAACCAGTGTTGTAACACTTGGAAAGTCTATATAACCAGTGTTGTAACACTTGCAAGGTCTATATAACCAGTGTTGTAACACTTGCAAGGTCTATATAACCAGTGTTGTAACACTTGCAAGGTCTATACAACCAATGTTGTAACACTTGCAAGGTCTATACAACCTGTGTTGTAACACCTGCAAGGTCTATACAACCAGTGTTGTAACACCTGCAAAGTCTATATAACCAGTGTTGTAACACCTGCAAGGTCTATATAACCAGTGTTGTAACACCTGCAAGGTCTATATAACCAGTGTTGTAACACTTGCAAGGTCTATATAACCAGTGTTATAACACCTGCAAGGTCTATACAACCTGTGTTGTAACACCTGCAAGGTCTATACAACCAAGGTTGTAACACCTGCAAGGGCTATACAACCAGTTTTGTAACACCTGCAAGGGCTATACAACCAGTTTTGTAACACCTGCAAGGGCTACATAACCAGTGTTATAACACCTGCAAGGTCTATACAACCAGTGTTGTAACACTTGCAAGGTCTATATAACCAGTGTTGTAACACTTGCAAGGTCTATACAACCAGTGTTGTAACACCTGCAAGGTCTATATAACCAATGTTGTAACACTTGCAAGGTCTATATAACCAGTGTTGTAACACTTGGAAAGTCTATATAACCAGTGTTGTAACACTTGCAAGGTCTATATAACCAGTGTTGTAACACTTGCAAGGTCTATATAACCAGTGTTGTAACACTTGCAAGGTCTATACAACCAATGTTGTAACACTTGCAAGGTCTATACAACCTGTGTTGTAACACCTGCAAGGTCTATACAACCAGTGTTGTAACACCTGCAAGGTCTATATAACCAGTGTTGTAACACCTGCAAGGTCTATATAACCAGTGTTGTAACACCTGCAAGGTCTATATAACCAGTGTTGTAACACTTGCAAGGTCTATAAACTAGTGCTGATAACACCTGCAAGGTCTATACAACCTGTGTTGTAACACCTGCAAGGTCTATACAACCAAGGTTGTAACACTGCAAGGCTATCAACCAGTTTTAACACCTGCAAGGTCTATACAACCAGTTTTGTAACACCTGCAAGGGCTACATAACCAGTGTTATAACACCTGCAAGGTCTATACAACCAGTGTTGTAACACCTGCAAGGTCTATATAACCAGTGTTGTAACACCTGCAAGGGCTATATAACCAGTGTTGTAACACCTGCAAGGTCTATACAACCAGTGTTGTAACACCTGCAAGGTCTATATAACCAGAGTTGTAACACCTGCAAGGGCTATACAACCAGTGTTGTAACACCTGCAAGGTCTATACAACCAGTGTTGTAACACCTGCAAGGTCTATACAACCAGTGTTGTAACACCTGCAAGGTCTATAAACCAGTGTTGTAACACCTGCAAGGTCTATATAACCAGTGTTGTAACACCTGCAAGGGCTATACAACCAGTGTTGTAACACCTGCAAGGGCTATACAACCAGTGTTGTAACACTTGCAAGGTCTATATAACCAGTGTTGTAACACTTGCAAGGTCTATACAACCAGTGTTGTAACACCTGCAAGGTCTATATAACCAGTGTTGTAACACTTGAAAGGTCTATACAACCTTTGTAACACTTGCAAGGTCTATATAACCAGTGTTGTAACACTTGCAAGGTCTATATAACCAGTGTTTAACACCTGCAAGGTCTATACAACCGTGTTGTAACACCTGCAAGGTCTATACAACCAGTGTTGTAACACCTGCAAGGTCTACATAAATCAGTGTTGTAACACCTGCAAGGTCTATACAACCAATGTTGTAACACCTACAAGAGCTATACAACCAGTGTTGTAACACCTGCAAGGTCTATACAACCAATGTTGTAACACCTGCAAGGGATATACAACCAGTGTTGTAACACCTGCAAGGTCTAAACAACCAATGTTGTAACACCTACAAGGTGCTATACAACCAGTGTTGTAACACCTGCAAGGTCTATACAACCAATGTTGTAACACCTGCAAGGTATACAACCAGTGTTGTAACACTTGCAAGGTCTATACAACCATGTTGTAACACCTGTAAGGATATACAACCAGTGTTGTAACACTGCAAGGTCTATAACCAGTGTTGTAACACTGCAAGGTCTATATAACCAGTGTTGTAACACTTGCAAGGTCTATATAACCAGTGTTGTAACACTTGCAAGGTCTATAAACCAGTGTTGTAACACTGCAAGGTCTATATAACCAGTGTTGTAACACTGCAAGGTCTATACAACCATGTTGTAACCCCTGCAAGGTCTATATAACCAGTGTTGTAACACTATTCTGCAAGGTCTATATAACCAGTTTGTAACACCTGCAAGGTCTATATAACCAGTGTTGTAACACTGCAAGGTCTATACAACCAGTGTTGTAACACTTGCAAGGTCTATATAACCAGTGTTGTAACACTGCAAGGTCTATATAACCAGTGTTGTAACACTGCAAGAGTCTATATAACCAGTGTTAATGGTCAACAACCAAGGTCTATATAACCAGTGTTGTAACACTTGCAAGGTCTATATAACCAGTGTTGTAACACTTGCAAGGTCTATACAACCAGTGTTATAACACCTGCAAGGTCTATATAACAAGTGTTGTAACACTTGCAAGGTCTATATAACCAGTGTTGTAACACTTGCAAGGTCTATATAACCAGTGTTGTAACACTTGCAAGGTCTATATAACCAGTGTTGTAACACTTGCAAGGTCTATATAACCATTGTTGTAACACCTGCAAGGTCTATATAACCAGTGTTGTAACACCTGCAAGGTCTATACAACCAAAGTTGTAACACCTGCAAGGGCTATACAACCAGTTTTGTAACACCTGCAAGGTCTATATAACCAGTGTTGTAACACCTGCAAGGTCTATACAACCAGTGTTGTAACACCTGCAAGGTCTATATAACCAGTGTTGTAACACCTGCAAGGTCTATACAACCAGTGTTGTAACACCTGCAAGGTCTATATAACCAATGTTGTAACACTTGCAAGGTCTATATAACCAGTGTTGTAACACTTGGAAAGTCTATATAACCAGTGTTGTAACACTTGCAAGGTCTATATAACCAGTGTTGTAACACTTGCAAGGTCTATATAACCAGTGTTGTAACACTTGCAAGGTCTATACAACCAATGTTGTAACACTTGCAAGGTCTATACAACCAGTGTTGTAACACCTGCAAGGTCTATACAACCAATGTTGTAACACCTGCAAGGGATATACAACCAGTGTTGTAACACTTGCAAGGTCTATACAACCATTGTTGTAACACCTGTAAGGGATATACAACCAGTGTTGTAACACTTGCAAGGTCTATACAACCATTGTTGTAACACCTGTAAGGGATATACAACCAGTGTTGTAACACTTGCAAGGTCTATACAACCATTGTTGTAACACCTGTAAGGGATATACAACCAGTGTTGTAACACTTGCAAGGTCTATACAACCATTGTTGTAACACCTGCAACTTCTGTACAACCTTTCGCATTAGCTTCCTTAATTTATTTTCTTTGCAAGGATAGAAGTGATAGTTGATTTGTTCTTTCCATACATTCTGGCAAGCTCCCCCACATGTATGCCACTCTCATATTTTTCAACTATCTCCTTCTTCAATTCTATAGTGTTCCTCACTTTCTTTACCACATGGGTGCCAATAGGAAGTTTCTTTGCACCCATGGTGGCTTATTTCACAGTGACAATTAATGAAGAAGCACTGAATTTACTGTGAAATGTTTGGATGAGCGCACCGGGTAATGTTCACTCAATGGTAAACAAAGCTAGACTGGCTCACGACGCGGGCGCAGGGAGGCTCGCAAGTGCGGGCAGGTGGACAGGTCTGGTATGCAGGCCAAAGCCTGGGAAAACGGCTGATAGTCGGGGTAAAATTGGGCCGAAAAAAGCGACCGAAACACAAGTCGGCCGATACTCAGGGTAGCTGATACTCAGTGGTCCACTGTATTACAAAAATTCTCATTCTGGCTCCCTGTCTTTCTAATACAGTGTGCACCACTATTATGGGGTATTATGGACTTGCTATGGGGGCTATGGAACCCAGCATGTATTGTAGTAATTAAGTAACATGAATACCTAATTATATTGAATTATTCAGAGTTTGCTTAATGAGGTCTTAGGTCAGGCCACCCCAAAGACTTAAAGAAGCTAAATTACTTGATTTCTCAATAGGTTATAAATATAAATGCACACATTTTCATAAGTACATACTAGTTTATAAGTTGCATGTCTCATTGTAATTACATAAGATATATTGAGAGTACATGAAGAGGATGTGCAAAGTGATAGGTTTTTGTTTGTTTATGTTGGAGGGGGAGGAGCTTAGAGATACTCCTGCTTCCCACACTCCTCTCCTCCTGGCAACATGACTGCAGTGAGCTGGTATAAGGTTTTGCTCTTACCTTAACTTGTGTTCTGGGCAAGAATGAGTGTCCAAGAGGTAATGGGGTTTGTTGTAGATCGATGTTACCATGATATTCTGTGATCTTCAGTGTATCAAAACACTGGGGTTAGGAGTGATGTGGAGAAAATGGGATGTTTAGAGTGGAGGTGAGCCACCATGTGACTGATCTGGTATTGTATGTTAATATAAATAAGATCTGTATATGTTGATCCATGAATATATATATTTTTGTATAACATGGTGGTTTAAATAACCCTTGGAGAGGGCAAGAGAAGTTTCAGATGCAGCAGCTAAGCATGAGTAAGTATCATTATAGTCTATAAGTATCCTCCTTTTACCCTAAGACCTTTTAAGTAAATACCCTATGCTAGTACATGTGGAACCTTGATGTATAATAAGGGGAAAATAACATAACAACCACCCAGTTTGTTTACATTCTCTCTGAGCACTGCGTCTCTCCATTATGTTTGGAAACTTTCCAAAATTTAAAGTGTTTTAACCCTTAAATGGTCCAAACGTATATATAGTTTCTTACCGCAACTGCTCCAAACGTATATTTATGTTTTATTTTTCCTGCCTCCAAATTTTGCAAGATTGGCCTGAGATGCCTGGTCAGTATAGAATGCGTCTTAACACTCGGTGTGCGCCAAATTAAAAAAATCTGGGACCACTTAGCACCTTGTGGGAGCACCAGTTAAATTGAGCGCCAGCTACAGCAAACAGCGCGGCAAACACCATAGATTCACTGATGTCATACTAACACTCCCCTTTTAAGTGGAAAGTGATGTGGGCAGGCTGGCTGGCTGGCCACCTGTCTGCCAGCAACTGGCTTGCCAGCTGGGTACCTGATTGGCTGTCTCTATATAAGAACATAAGAAAGAAGGAACACTGCAGCAGGCCTACTGGCCCATGCGAGGCAGGTCCAAATCTCCAACGGCTTAAACCAATGCCCCGACCCAGCCAGGTCAGGTTACATTCACTTAAGGAAGGAGCACTGCATCTGACCTAGCAGCACAAGCTAGTCAGGACCAACTCACACCCAACCGCACTCACTCATATAATTATCTAGCCGACCACTTCCACTTAAGGAATTAGTACAGCTACTGACCAGGTAGTACAAGCTAGTCAGGTCCAAACTCACACAGACCCATGTATTTATCTAACCTATCTTTAAAACTACACAACATCTTAGCATCTATGACGGTACTCTGGAGTTTGTTACACTCATCCACAACTCTATTACCAAACCAGTGCTTTCCTATATCCTTCCTGAATCTGAACTTTTCCAACTTGAAACCATTGCTGTGAGTCCTGTCTTGACTGGATATTTTCAGCACACTATTTACATCCCCTTTATTTATTCCTGTTTTCCCTTTATACACCTCAATAATATCCCCTAATTCTATGCCTTTTAGAGAGTGCAGATTCAGGGCACTCAGTCTATCCTCATAGGGAAGATTTCTGATACATAGGATCAACTTTGTCATCCTCCTCTGTACGTTTTCCAGTGCATTTATATCCAGTCTGTAATACGGTGACCAGAACTGTGCAGCATAATCTAAATGAGGCCTAACCAAAGATATATAGTGTTGAAGAACAACCTGAGTACTTCTATTATTTATACTTCTTGATATGAAGCCTAGGATTCTGTTAGCTTTATTGCGAACACTTATGCACTGTTGTCTTGGCTTCAGATTACTACTAACCAAAACTCCTAAATCCTTCTCACAATCACAAGTAATAAGATCTACATTATTCAGCTTATATGTGGCATGGTTATTGTCCTGCCCAACTTTTGGAACTTTGCATTTGTTTACATTAAACTGCATCTGCCACTTCTCCGACCACTGCATCAGTCTATTCAAATCATCCTGGAGTGCTCTAATGTCTTCATTTGAATGAATTGGACGGCCTATTTTGGTGTCATCAGCAAATTTACTTATGTCATTTATGTAAATTGTAAACAACAGGGGGCCCATAAGTGACCCCTGTGGAACTCCGCTTGAGACGCGCCCCCATTCTGATTTCTCTCCATTTATGCAAACTCTCTGCCGCCTATTTGTCAACCATGCCTCTACCCAAGAAAAAATTTCTCCTCCTATTCCATGTGCCTTAAGTTTCCCAGTAGCCTCTGATGTGGAACTTTATCGAAAGCCTTACTGAAGTCCATATACACAATATCATATTCATTACCATGATCTACCTCCTCAAACACCTTAGTGAAAAAGTTAGTAAATTCGTAAGACAGGAACGCCCTTAGTAAAACCGTGTTGAGATTCATTAATCAATTTATGCTTTTCAAGATGGCTACGAATTGCCTCGGCAATTATTGATTCCATAAATTTACCAACTATGGAGGTAAGGCTTATTGGTCTATAGTTTGAAGCTAAGGACCTGTCACCTGTCTTGTAAATAGGTATTACATTATTCCTTTTCCACTTGTCTGGCACTATGCCAGTTTGTAGTGATATATTGAAAAGATTTGCCAAAGGTTTGCTAAGTTCCTTTTTACATTCCTTTAAAACTCTTGCAAACAGTTCATCAGGGCCTGGGGATTTGTTAGGTTTTAATTCTCTATTTGTCTGAGGACCATGTCACTAGTTACCCCAATCGAGCATAGTCTATTATCTTCCTGTTCTACATAATTTATTTCTGGAATTCGCTAGTATCTTCCTGAGTAAAAACTGAGAGGAAGTAAGATTGAAAATTTCACACATATCCTTATCACTATCCGTGATCTGTCCTGAGTTACTCTTAATGGGCCTATCTTGTCCTAATCTTACTTCTGTATACCTGAAACAACCCTTTGGTTAGTCTTCAAATCCCTTGCAACTTAGCCTCATAATCCTTTTGCTTTTCTTATTCCTTATTTATTTCTCTCTTTAATTGAAAATATTGATTTCTTATCTGTCCATCCCCTATTGATATGCCTAATATGCTTCTCTTTTGACCAATGAGATGTTTTAATCTATTGTTCATCCATTTAGGATCATTTTTGTTAGATCTAATTTCCCTACTTGGAACAAAAGTTGTCTGGGCAGCTAGAACTACGCTCTGAAAAACGTCATATTGGCAACCAAAACCACCTACCTGACCCATAGTCAGGTCATCCCAATTTAGCCCACCTAGGTAATTTCTCAGCCCCATGAAGTCGGCTACACGAAAGTCTGGAACAGAGACTTTATTGCAGTTACCTGGGTAATTCCATAATATATTAAAACCAAGTGATTTGTGATCACTTTCCCAAGCTCTTCATTAACCTCAAGATTATAAATTAGTGATTCTTTGTTAGCAAGAACCAAATCAAGCAAGTTGCTACCTCTAGTTGGTTCTGTCACAAACTGTTTTAAAAAACAATCCTGAACCGTATCAAGAAAGTCACTAGACTCGAAATTACCTGTCTCATTGTTCCAATCAATTTGTCTAAAGTTAAAATCTCCCATTAACACAACATTTTCATATCTAGACCCCTTATGAATTTCGTCCCATAGCAGTTTACTGCACTCCCTATCCACACTTGGGGCCTGTAAATCACACCCATAATTAATTTTTCACGACCCTCGAGAAACTGTAGCCAAACAGATTCTGTGTCCGCTGTTTCTAATCTTATACCTTGTCTAACACAACAATTTAAATTATCTCTGACATACATCACCACTCCACCACCCTTCCTGTTGACCCTATCAGTGTGGAATAGTTTGTAACCCTGAATGTTGCACTCAGAAGGCATTTCTCTATCTTTCAGGTTGAACCAGGTCTCTGTTATAGCAATAATATTTATATTACCTACACTTGCAATTATTATTATTATAATCAAATAGAAGCGCTAAACCACAGGGGTTATACAGCGCTGCAGGTTATTGCAGGATGCAGGGAGAGTGGGTTGTAAGAGGGAGATGGATGATTAGTAGGGTATGGAGTGCAGCATGACAGTGGATAGTGCAGGGATGGAGGGTAGCAAGAGATAGAGGTAGAAGGGACTGAGGGAGGTGCTAGAGGTATAATCTTCAGAGTTTGTGTAGTAAGTCAGTTTCTGTCAAAAAGTCAACGAGAGAGTCAGGATTAAAGGAGGGTCCATCTGCAAGAAGGGAAGGTAAAGAAAGGGCCACAGAGCGAAGACGTCGTTGGAGGTAAATTCTGCGTGCTCGATGATAGAGTGGGCAGTCCAACAGGATATGTCGAACAGACACTGGAACCTGACAATGCTCACAGAGAGGGGCAGGGAGCCTCTCCATGAGATACCTGTGAGTAAGACGAGTGTGGCCGATGCAAAGACGGGAGAGTATAGTCTCCCAACCTCGACATTGGTGACAAGAAGGCCAGAAACCTATAATCGGTTTAATAGAAAGAAGTTTGTTATTCAGCAGGTCAGACCAGCGTTGTTGCCAACGGGTGCGAAGGTGGGTAGCAATGACCGCAAAATAGTCCGTGAAAGCCTACACTTGCAAGTAATCTTAGCTCAGCTATCTTATTTCTTAGACTCCTACTATTTGTATAGTAAACCTTAAGGGAGCTAGTCACTCGTTGCTCTCTACTATCTCTCTTGTTGATCAATTGCTTTGCATTTACAAACAACTTTATTTTTAATCTTATCTTTTAAACATATCCTGGGGTGTCCTGGTAATATCTGCTGTTTCCAGGCCTAATACTACAGCCTGTAGATACAGTCTGTATCTATCTGTCTCTTTGTCTCTATCTCACAGGAACACATACATAAATACAATTATACCTAATGTAAATTATCTAGGATAACTCAAAAATCCAGACAAAGTGCTATACTGTCCTTGTGATCTGTGTAATACCATTTGGTTCATGAGCTACTCTCTGAGACAAGCAGACAGAAAGGAGACGACACACAGACAGACAGAAAGACATATACATATACAGACAGAAAGACAGATACACAGACAGACAGAAAGACAGACACACAGACAGATACAGACAGACAAGTTTGTGTAACAAATAAAGCGAAGTAGTGAAAGCTCATCAAATGTCATCACTGTAATTACTGGACTGATAAGAAAAGATAAGACTACCTCACCCCTCATCAAATGTCACCAGTCATCATTAGTGGAGATCAGATGAGATAAGGCAGTGACATGCATCCTACATAATGCTTCAAGAGAACTTTATTATTATTATTTTTATTATTATGCACTATCATTATTATTATTATTTTTATGCACTATCATTATCATTATTACAGTGGACTCCCGAGTAACATAAAAACTTCATTCCAGAAGCATGCTCAAGTGCCATTACCAAACGAATTTACTCCCTTAAGAAAAAATATCAAGTAGGTTAGTCCATTTCAGACCCCCAAAATACACTTCCACAAGCACTTACAATATTATACAGCTCTCCTCACTTAACAACGGAGATAGGGGCCTAAGACCCCGTCGGTAAACGATTTCGCGTTAATCGAGGAATCACCCATTATTGTGCACCCCATAGTACAAGATAGTTATAAGTGGAGCAGCACTTGGAAGAGGAAAATGAAAGAAGTTCACAGTAAAGGGATCAGCTGGTGTGTTCGTCTGTGTGTTTATATTGTGTCTCTCTCGTAGCAGCTTAATTAAGAAATGATTAAACTCAGTGAACAAGGTATGTTGATGATGATAATAATAATTAATAAAGATAAAGATTTATTTATTGTAATAATAACAATCGCTCTGGAGTGCTTTAAATGTCCACTACTGAAACTTATACAAGTGCTGCTGCTGCACTTCTATCTTGTACTATGGGGTACACAATCAAGTTAAAATTTGTACAAATATGTAGTCTTGGAGACTTTAAAAGCTAGTAATCACTTAAATGTAAAAACCTGACTAATCACTTAAATGTAAAACCTGTTATGAATAATACATACTAAGCTAACTGTTTCTATAACATTTACATTATAATGACCACGTAAACTGTAACTGCAATGCAATTAATTGTTTTAAATTGTTCTCACTCAATTAGTTGCATTGCTACAATTAATTGATATGTTCAACTTATATTCAAACTTTATAACTTAGATACACAATTATACTTATTTTATAAATTATCAACCATAATTTTTTATCATGTAGTCTACAATTAAATAGCCCTAAGAATGCCCGCAATGCACAGCATTTTTAGGGGCTTTGGGCATGTACATCTCATTAATACCTGTGTGTCTTGTCTACCCAACATGTATCATTGTACCATGTCTAAATAAAGATTATTATTATTATTATTATTATTATTATTATTATTATTATTATAGTGTACTGAGTGGCTGTAAGAAGGAGATTGAGATGCATGACCCAAGTTCTCTTTGACATAAAATTTTTATTTTAAACCCTCGTGGAGAGCGTCGTAACCCGAGTCGCCGGTAAACGAGACGTCTTTAAAAGGGAAAACTGTACTTACATAATTGTACGATTTAAGTTTCGTTAGGCGGTCCATTGTATTATTATTATGCACTATCATGATTATTATTATTTTTATGCACTATCATTATTATTATTTGGCAATTTCAGTACCTAATACTATATATATAATAGCCCCCTGAGAACCGGTCGTCCGTAATGAGGGTTTTTCCCGTGAAAGGTTGCTTTTCGGTCTTTATTTTTCCCATAAGCAGTTTTTACTCGTAGCGGTCCATACCACAGCCCTTTGTCTGCCTGCCTGCGCGGCCCCCGCCACGCAGAACGTCAGTCTAGCGTTGTTTACCGAGTGAACAATACCCAGCATGCTCTTTTTCAAACATTTCAATAAATTTATTGTGTTTATTGCTGGTTTATTGATTGTCATTTGGAAATAAGAAAACCATGGGTCCAAAGAAGCTTCACAAGTCGAAAAAGGGCCCATAGCACCACCCATGATAAAGTGTAGCATTAACAGTGTAGCGATGGAAATAAGTCACTTTTTGTCGGGCCTTTTTTGGGTTATCCAGGTTTCTACACTATGCTGCTGATGATAATCTATGTATAACTGGATTTGTATATCCCTGAATAAATTTACTTAAGTAAGTTAAGCGATTAATAAAGAAAATGATGACAAAAAAACTTAACTTCTACAATGTTTGAGGATTATAGGGAATTGAGAAGAGCGCCACCCTCTGCCACCATGCAGGATAGGTGAGATGTTATAAAAAAATTTTGTTGAAAATAAGAAAAAGTTTTGGAGTGAGATTAATAAGTTGAGGTTTAGGAACAAATGGATTTGACAGTTAAAAATAGGAGGAGAGTTTTTAAAAATGGAGAGTTAGAGGTATAGGGAAGATGGAGGGAATATTTTGAGGAGTTGTTAAATGTTGATGAAGAACGGGAAGCTGTGATTTCGTGTATATGACAAAGAGGAATAACATCTTGTAGGAGTGTGGAAGAGCCAGGGAGTGTGGGGAAAGTTCGTGAGGTGTGGGTAGAATGAAAGGGGAAAAGGCAGCTGGGATTGATGGGATAAAGATAGAAATTTTAAAAATCAGGAAATAAAATTTTTTGGGGAGTGGTTGGTGCTATTATTTTAAATGTAGGGAAAAGGGGGTAAGGTACCTAGGGATTGGTAGAGGGTATTGTTCCTTTGTAAAAAGGAAAAAGAAGAGAGGCAAAAATTATAGGGGAATAAGTCGGGAAAGTGTATGGTAGAGTTATTATTGAAAGAATTAAGAGAAAACAGAAAGCAGGATAGCAGACAAAAAAGGGGGTTTTAGGAAAGGTAGGAGGTGTGTAGACCTTTGTTTACAGTGAAACATATAGGTGAACAGTTTTTGGGATGGGGTAAAGAGGTTTTTGTGGCATTTATGGTTTTGGGGTAAAGCATATGATAGGGTGGATAGGGCAATGTGGCAGATGTTGCAGAATAGGAGATAGGTTACTGAAAGCAGTGAAGAGTTTTTATGAGGATAGGGGGAGGCTCAGGTTAGTGTGTGTAGGAGGGAGGGGACTTTCCCCGTAAAAGTGGGGTTTAGACAAGGTGTGTGATGTCACTGTGGTTGTTCCCAAAATATTTATTGATGGGGTTGTAAGAGAAGGGAAAGCAGGGTCTTGGAAAAAAGGTGTGGGGTTAAAAGATAAAGAATCAAATACAAAATGGGAGTTGTCACAGTTGCTTTTTGCTGATGACACTGTGCTTTTGGGAGATTCTGAAGAGAAGTTGCAGAGGGTTTGGGGGATGAATTGTGGAAAAGAGAAGGTGATGAGGATAACAAAAAGATTAGGTGACAAAAAATTGGATATCAGATTGGAGGGAGAAAGTATGGAGGGGGGTGAATGTATTCAGATATTTTTGAGTGGACATGTCACAGATGGGGCTATGAAGGATGAGGTGAATCATAGAATTGATGAGGGGAAAAGGGGGAGTGGAGCACTTTGGGGTCTGTGGAGACAAAGAACTTTGTCCTTTGGGAAATAAAAGGGAAAAGTATGAGAGTATAGTTATACCAACACTCATATGGCTTTGAAGCATGGGGATGAATGTTTCAACGAGGACAAGGCCGAGGCAGTGGAGATGTCATGTCTGAGGTCAATGTGTGGTGTGAATATAATGCAGAGAATTGGAGTTTGGAAATTAGGGGGGAGGTGGGGGGAACCAAACTATTATCCAGAGAGCTGAGGAGAGGTTGTGAGGTGGTTAGGACATGTAGAGAGAAATGGGAAAGAGACAGAATGATTCGAGAGGTATAAATCTGTAGTGGAGGGGAAGGGGGGAGGGGGTTTGGGTTAGGAAAGGTAGGGAGGGGGGAAAGGAGGTTTGTGTGCGAGGGGCTTTACTTCCAGCAAGCAAGAGCGTATTTGATAGGGGGTGAATGGAGACAAATGGTTTTTTAAAACTTGACGGCTGTTGGAGTGTGGCAAGGTAACATTTATGAAGGGATTCAGGGAACTGGCAGGCCGGACTTGAGTCCCCGGAATGGGGAATGCAGTGTCTGCACTCCCGAAGAAGGGGGGTTAATGTTGCAGTTTTTTTAACTGTAGTGTAACCCCCCCTGGAAACAGTGATGGAGTGAATGATGATGATTATATCAAATAGAAGCGCCAAACCACAGTGGTTATACAGCGCTGCAGGTTATTGCAGGGCAGGAGAATGGGTAAGAGGAGATGATGATTAGGGGATGGAGTGCAGTTGGGGCGTGGTAGTGGAAGATACAGGGTAGCAAGAGATAGAGGTAGAAGGGACTGAGGGGGGTGCTAGAGGTATAATCCTGTTTGTGTAGTAAGTCAGTCTCAAAAAGTCCCGAGAGAGTCAGGATTAAAGGAGGGGCCATCTGCAAGAAGGAAAGGTAAAGAAAGGGCCGCAGAGCGAAGACACCCTTGGAGGTAAATTCTGTGTGCTCGTTGTAATGGGGATCCAACAGAATATGTTGAA
>WNWK01014338.1:0-51696 GCA_009830355.1 Cherax destructor | reverse complement strand
GAAATTGGGGACTTGTATCAAGTGGTGTTCCCAGGGATCAGTCTTAGGCCCATTGTTATTTATAATATATATCAATGACCTTGATGAGGGAATTACTAGTGATAGAGCAAATTCGCCGACAAAAATAGGTAGGATAATTGATTCAAACATAGATGTCATAGAACTTCGGGAAGTTTTGAAAAATTTAAATGTGGTCAAAAAAGGGCAGATGAGAAATGTAGATAAATGAAAGGTTCAAGTCGGGAGGTCCATAACCCAAGCACAAAGAAATAACGTAGAACTTAGCCATACAGTTTTGGGAGAAGGACTTGGGGGTGAGGGTTTTAAAGGGAACCTTAAACCAAGACAGCAATGCCTAAGCGAGTAATAAGGCAAATAGATTATGGGATTTATATCAAGAAGGGAAACAGAAGTCCAGAGGTTATATTAAGTTTTATACATCATTAGTAAGGTCACCTAGTTTAGCAGCTCAGTTCGGGTCTCCATATTACAGAATGTACAAAAAGTTAGAAAACATTCAGCGAGAATGACTAAATTAATACATAGCATTAGAAATCTTCCTTACGAAGAAAGATTGAAGACCCTAAAATTACATTCACTTGTAAGACGTAGAATGGGGGGGAGACATGATCGAGGTATACAAGGGAAAATGGGTATTAACAAAGGGGATATAAATAAGGTCTTGAGGATATCTCTCCGAGAGAAACCCGCAATAATGGATTCGAATGTTTAGATTTAAAAAGGGAAAAGGGGAAAGTATTGGTTTAAAAGGGTATTGAGAGTGGAACAGTCTGCCTATAGGGTTATTGAAGCAGGACCTTGGGTAGTTTCAAATTTAGGTTGATAAATTCATGAGTGAGAGGGGTTGGATTTAGGACTCGGCATGAGTGGGAGAATTGTCAAAACTTATTTCTTGGGTAGCTTTGAAAATTGGGTTGAGCAAATATTCTGTTAGTGGGACGGATTGTGAAGGACCTGCCTAGTATGGGCCAACAGGCCTGCTGCAGTGTTCCTCCTTTCTTATGTTCTTATGTTCTTATGTCAACACCAGGCAAGTAGACTTACCCACACTGTCTATTGTTTTTGTTTTGTTTTTTATTTACACTTATTTTATCACTGTGCTGTACGCTGGTTATTATAAGGATATACACTATATTTTTAAGATACGCTTTTCTTTTCACTGCACTATACTGGGGTCATTGCTTATTTTCCACACGGCACCTAGGCCTACGGAAATTTCCCTTCCACTCCCATGAAAAATTATTTGACGCTTAGTAGTGGCAACGAGAAAGACACTTCACATGGATTGTATACTCCCTTTATGTATACTGTGATTCCCTGCACATGGATTGTATACTCCCTTTATGTATACTGTGATTCCCTGCACATGGATTGTATACTCCTTTATGTATACTGTGATTCCTGCACATGGATTGTATACTCCCTTTATGTATACTGTGATTCCCTGCACATCAGTGCAGGGGATCTTCTACTCTCACTCTAATATATTTGTGGCACTAGCTACTTGTCTTTGAATACTATCTGGTTGCTCATTCAATATTTCAGATTCGTTTTTCGACTTTTATTTTTCCAGCTTAACAAGGCAAGATTTTGCATTTTTAATATTTGTGCTGTTCTTAAAAATAGAGGATTATCCTTGCCAGTGATCCAGCAAATATTTTGTTTACTGCTGTTAGTTATGTAGTCTTTCAGTGATGTGCATTTTATGTGAGTTACTACAGTACTTAGTTGACAGTGTATGTATGCAGACAGTATACTCGTTTGTTACATAAACAACTGTCTTTCTGCAGTATACAAAATGTAATTTATATTTAATAAAATGTTAAGTACAAAAGAAAGCCACTAGAATGCTCTGTATTTCTGGCATAGTAAGTTATCTCTTTGCAACTCTCAGGGGAATGTGTTAGATGTTTGCTTATATCAGACCTATTTGCTGGTTGTAGGATATGTTTGTGTGTCAGGCTGGTGAAGGTTGACTGAAATGAGGGTAGTAGGGAGTGTGGGAGTAGCACAGAAGTGTTGTATGGGAGGTAGCTGGCTGGTTGTGAGTGTAACATGTCAGTGTTGTATGGGAGGTAGCTGGCTGGTTGTGAGTGTAACATGTCAGTGTTGTATGGGAGGTAGCTGGCAGGTTGTGAGGGTAACATGTCATTGTTGTATGGGAGGTAGCTGGCAGGTTGTGAGGGTAACATGTTAGTGTTGTATGGGAGGTAGCTGGCAGGTTGTGAGGGTAACATGTCAGTGTTGTATGGGAGGTATCTGGCAGGTTGTGAGGGTAACATGTCAGTGTTGTATGGGAGGTAGCTGGCAGGTTGTGAGGGTAACATGTCAGTGTTGTATGGGAGGTAGCTGGGCAGGTTGTGAGGTAACATGTCAGTGTTGTATGGGAGGTAGCTGGCAGGTTGTGAGTGTAACATGTCAGTGTTGTATGGGAGGTAGCTGGCAGGTTGTGAGTGTAACATGTCAGTGTTGTATGGGAGGTAGCTGGCAGGTTGTGAGTGTAACATGTCAGTGTTGTATGGAAGGTAGCTGGCAGGTTGTGAGGGTAACATGTCAGTGTTGTATGGGAGGTAGCTGGCAGGTTGTGAGGGTAACATGTCAGTGTTGTATGGGAGGTAGCTGGCAGGTTGTGAGGGTAACATGTCAGTGTTGTATGGGAGGTAGCTGGCAGGTTGTGAGGGTAACATGTCAGTGTTGTATGGGAGGTAGCTGGCAGGTTGAGGGTCATGTCAGTGTTGTATGGGAGGTAGCTGGCAGGTTGTGAGGGTAACATGTCAGTGTTGTATGGGAGGTAGCTGGCAGGTTGTGAGGGTAACATGTCAGTGTTGTTCACATCTCTACACTCATTACCAGAACAATTTGTCAAATAAGGAAACCCTTGTAAATAATCTGGAGATCACTGAAGAGCTTGGCGCAAGTGATCACAAATCCATTACTTTTAATATTACCTGGGAGTACGAGAATAGGGATAATACGGTAAAAGTTCCTGATTTTCGTTCTGCCGATTATATTGGACTTAGAGAACACCTGTCTAATCTCGACTGGGGTAATCTAGCTAACGATTACCATGGGATCTGCGTTTATGATTTTTTTCTTAATAATGTACAACGTGCACAGAGTATGTTTCTTCCCCAGAGAGAATTTAGTTCAAATAATAACGATCCCAAATGGATTAACAGGAGGCTAAAACATCTATTAGAGGAGAAAAGAGGAATTTATAGGCGCATCAAAAGAGATGTTAACCTTATTGACCAATATGTTCAGAATAAAAGAGAAGTAAAAAAGGGGATTAGAAAGGCTAAACTTGACTATGAGATTAAGGTTGCTAATGAATCAAAGACTAATCCAAAAGGGTTCTTTCAAGTGTATAGGACGAAGGTGAGGGAAAAGGTAGGTCCTCTGAAAATTGGGAATGGACAGCTGACGGATAACGAACTGGAAATGTGTTCTCTATTTGATGAATATTTTTTGTCAGTCTTTACACAAGAAGACGTAAATGAGATTCCAGAAATTAACAATTATTCAGTTCCTGAAGAATTCAAATTAACTAATATTACTGTCACGAGGGACATGGTTATCAAACAGATAGATAAACTGAAGCAAAATAAGTCCCCGGGACCCGACGAGTTGTTTTCCAGGGTACTTAAAGAATGCAAGATGGAACTTAGTCGGCCATTAACGAATGTGTTTAATACGTCCATCCTAACTGGTGTTGTGCCAGAGATGTGGAAGATAGCTAATGTAGTTCCTATATTCAAATCAGGGGATAAGTCCATTCCATCAAATTACCGTCCAATAAGCCTCACGTCTATAGTAGGCAAATTATTAGAATCAATTATAGCTGATATTATTAGAAGTCACCTTGAAGAGCATAATTTGATTAATGAATCTCAGCATGGGTTCACGAGAGGTCGTTCCTGCCTGACAAATTTACTGACGTTTTTCAATAAAACATTTGAGGCAGTAGACAGTGATAAAGAATATGATATAGTTTACTTGGATTTCAGTAAGGCCTTCGATAGAGTACCTCACAAGAGACTCTTAAAAAAGGTGGCAGCTCATGGTATAGAAGGTAAAGTTCTGGCATGGATAGAGGCATGGCTTACCAATAGAAAGCAGAGAGTTTCCATTAATGGGGTCAAATCTGAATGGGGATTAGTCACTAGTGGCGTTCCACAAGGATCAGTTTTAGGCCCATTGTTGTTCATAATTTACATAAATGACCTTGATGAAGGAATTGCAAGTGACATGAGCAAATTTGCTGATGATACAAAAATAGGCCGTATAATTCATTCTGAGGAGGATACCAGTGAACTCCAGGAGGATTTGGACAAATTAATGTCTTGGTCTGAAAAGTGGCAGATGAAGTTCAATGTGGACAAGTGTAAGGTGCTAGTCGTTGGTAATGAAAATATCCCTCGAATTTAT
The DNA here is from genome assembly GCA_009830355.1 of Cherax destructor. Classification (NCBI taxonomy): domain Eukaryota; kingdom Metazoa; phylum Arthropoda; class Malacostraca; order Decapoda; family Parastacidae; genus Cherax; species Cherax destructor. The sequence goes on along the minus strand of WNWK01014338.1, from coordinate 47,247 downwards.
AAACTAGGTGAAGTAGAACTTGATCATACAGAATGTGAAAAAGACTTGGGAGTCGTGGTGAGCAGGAATCTAAAGCCAAGACAACAGTGCCTAAGTGTGCGCAATAAGGCTAACAGATTACTAGGATTTATTTCAAGAAGTATAAGCAACAGAAGTCCAATAGTTATTTTACAGCTCTATACATCACTAGTGAGACTTCATTTGGATTATGCAGCTCAGTTTTGGTCTCCTTACTACAGAATGGATATAGATTCGTTGGAGAACATACAGAGAAGAATGACTAAAATGATTTACAGTATAAGAAATCTCCCGTATGAAGATAGACTTAGAGCGTTGAATCTCCACTCTCTGGAGAGACGTAGAATGAGGGGAGATATCATCGAGGTGTACAAGTGGATGATGGGCATAAACAAAGGAGATATTAATAAAATACTGAGGATATCGAACCAAGTAAGAACCAGAAATAACGGATTTAAATTGTATAAATTTAGATTTAGAAAGGACATAGGCAAGTACTGGTTTTCGAACAGAGTTGTAGATGCGTGGAACAATCTTCCGAGTAGGGTGATAGAGGCTAGGACCTTGGGTGGCTTTAAAAAGAGATTGGACAAATATATGAGTGGGAGGGGCTGGGTTTGATTGGTGTCGTGAGTACGGGAGTAAATTCTTAGGTAGTGGTGGTTTTGATAAGGACTTGCCTTGTATGGGCCAGTAGGCCTTCTGCAGTGTTCCTCCATTCTTATGTTCTTATTTTATGTATTTATTTCTTTCAGTTTTATTTACTTTAAATAATTACCGCATATTTTCTGTGATGTTGAGACAGTAGGTCAACTGGACTAGTTTTCCATAGTAGTTGATTGTGATAGTCTTTATAATAAACGTTTTAATTTGTGAAATAGTGCAAATGCGAGAAATATAGTATATATCAGGGGTTCCTTGATACAAGAAAAATAATAGACGGGTTATAGTGAAGTAATGGGGAATAGGGAAGTGCTTCTCCTACCCCTCCTCCCTCAGTACTGCAAACACTGATAATAATGAAGGGACTGAAGGTGCAGGGAAAATGTAAGTACAATGAAGGAAAGATAATTAAAATAAAAACTTTTATATCAGAACAACAAAGGGAACGATGAAACCATCCATGATATTACGAGAAACTCCAAATATTTATACATATGCAAAAACCAAGTGAAGAACTACGTATACAACTCGACTACTAATGACAGGAGTTCATACACTGATACCTGGTGTATACCTGGAGAGAGTTTCGGGGGTTCAACGCCCCCGTGGCCCGGTGTGTGACCAGGTCTTGCGGTGGATCAGGGCCTGATCAAACAGGCTGTTACTGCTGGCCAATATGAATCTAGGTTCATCAGTCCCCTGAATAAAAACAGGATACAGAGTGAAGATTTGTTTTAATTACCCCTGAAGGTCACACAGATATACCTTTGAGGGGTTTCCACCGTTTTTATGGTCTAGGAGGCCGGCCCCGGGTCAAGCTTGGCTGGTGTTTTCCTGATGAGCCAGGCTGTTACTGTTGGCGGTCCGGTGATCCACATTTTGATCACAATCTGTTTTATCTGGCACTTGGTGTAGGTATTTATCCAGTTTCCTCTGGAAGACATCAACACTTGTTCCAGCAGTGTTTCTGATATCTTCTGGTAAGATGTTGAGGATCACAGATGTGGCAACATTGCCTCTGCCTTTCGCTGGGTTTATTTTATTATTTTTCATATGTTATAACAAATTATCATGTATCTCTCCACTCCAGCAAGTACATATTTAGGGTTTTGAATCACTTCCGGTACTTTAAATGCTTTATTAACCCTGTGCGTACCGTAACCTTGTTTCCGCTCTCATATCTCACCTCTCCTGAACGGAGTAATCTACACTAAACAAAACTCGAAACAAGACAGCACAAACTATTTGATTAGTGCCATTATTGGCACTATGGCTCTTATTTTGAAAGTTCTCATGCCTGAGCCATGGAGGCATTGACCCCAGGAAGAATGTTTTAGGTCGGTGACACTCATTATCGTGGCTGTCGTAATATTTACCTTGTTGTGTTCTTTGAGATAAAGGTCAGCTGACATAATTACTCCCAGGTCCTTCACGTGTTCCTTTAATTGTATCTATTGATATTCTTGGGTTTTGTACACAAATTCACAGTTCCTTTTGAGTTCTTCAGTCTCTTCATATCTAACTTGGAAAAGTTGTTTATATCTTCTTGCAGGTTTCCGTATCATCTACTGAGATGTTTTTTATGTTTATTTTGTATCATCCGCAGATAATACAAACCTGTGTCTAGTGTTGTTATTTATGTCTGCCACGAGAACGAGAGGCGCTAAATGTGTCATGACTCACCTTCTGGTGTTGTGTTTTTTTTACTGTGCTAATCCTAGATTTTTTGTTTTGTTTCTAATCTTTATGTTCTATTTGTCAGAAAGTTGAATATCCGTTTACCTAATTTTCCCGTTATACTTATCACCATCATTTAAAGTGTAATCACTCCATGACTGCACTTGACACATGTCTTTGCAGAATACTGGTATATACCACATCTGAAAAACAAAAAGGCAGATGTGGTATACAGATGCGGTATACACATTTGTGTATAGCACATCTGTATTTTGGTTTTCTTTCAGTATTTCCATAATCCTGTCATAATGGTTAGTAGTTGTGAGAAGCATAATCTTCCCTGTATGGTTGGGTCTTGCAGGTTATGGTTCCATGAAGTTTGCAATTTAGCATCTTATCCTTTCAAGGCTTTTATGATGTGTGTTGTGATGGCTACTGTCATTGTTGTGTTGCCTCCTTTATGCAACACTGCTCTCCTAACCTGACGTTGAGAAATTTACTGCAAACACATATGTAAGAAATAAAATTAGAATTTAGGAAGATTGGGTGGGAGCATGATGGAAGACATGATTGACAGTCGTGTGAGCATGATGGAAGACATGATTGACAGTCGTGGAGCATGATGGAAGACATGATTGACAGTCGTGAGCATGATGGAAGACATGATTGACAGTCGTGGAGCATGATGGAAGACATGATTGACAGTCGTGGAAGCATGATGGAGACATGATTGACAGTCGTGGAGCATGATGGAAGACATGATTGACAGTCGTGTGGAGCATGATGGAAGACATGATTGACAGTCGTGTGAGCATGATGGAAGACATGATTGACAGTCGTGTGAGCATGATGGAAGACATGATTGACAGTCGTGGGAGCATGATGGAAGACATGATTGACAGTCGTGTGAGCATGATGGAAGACATGATTGACAGTCGTGGGAGCATGATGGAAGACATGATTGACAGTCGTGGGAGCATGATGGAAGACATGATTGACAGTCGTGGGAGCATGATGGAAGACATGATTGACAGTCGTGGAGCATGATGGAAGACATGATTGACAGTCGTGGAGCATGATGGAAGACATGATTGACAGTCGTGGGAGCATGATGGAAGAAATGATTGACAGTCGTGGAGCATGATGGAAGACATGATTGACAGTCGTGGGAGCATGATGGAAGACAATTGCATCGTGAGCATGATGGAAGACGATGATTGACATCGTGGAGCAATGGAAGACTGATTGACAGTCGTGGGAGCATGATGGAAGACATGATTGACAGTCGTGGGAGCATGATGGAAGACATGATTGACAGTCGTGGGAGCATGATGGAAGACATGATTGACAGTCGTGGGAGCATGATGGAAGACATGATTGACAGTCGTGGGAGCATGATGGAAGACATGATTGACAGTCGTGGGAGCATGATGGAAGACATGATTGACAGTCGTGGGAGCATGATGGAAGACATGATTGACAGTCGTGGAGCATGATGGAAGACATGATTGACAGTCGTGGAGCATGATGGAAGACATGATTGACAGTCGTGGGAGCATGATGGAAGACATGATTGACAGTCGTGGGAGCATGATGGAAGACATGATTGACAGTCGTGGGAGCATGATGGAAGACATGATTGACAGTCGTGGAGCATGATGGAAGACATGATTGACAGTCGTGGGAGCATGATGGAAGACATGATTGACAGTCGTGGGAGCATGATGGAAGACATGATTGACAGTCGTGGGAGCATGATGGAAGACATGATTGACAGTCGTGGGAGCATGATGGAAGACATGATTGACAGTCGTGGGAGCATGATGGAAGACATGATTGACAGTCGTGGGAGCATGATGGAAGACATGATTGACAGTCGTGGGAGCATGATGGAAGACATGATTGACAGTCGTGGGAGCATGATGGAAGACATGATTGACAGTCGTGGGAGCATGATGGAAGACATGATTGACAGTCGTGGAGCATGATGGAAGACATGATTGACAGTCGTGGAGCATGATGGAAGACATGATTGACAGTCGTGGGAGCATGATGGAAGACATGATTGACAGTCGTGGGAGCATGATGGAAGACATGATTGACAGTCGTGGGAGCATGATGGAAGACATGATTGACAGTCGTGGGAGCATGATGGAAGACATGATTGACAGTCGTGGGAGCATGATGGAAGACATGATTGACAGTCGTGGGAGCATGATGGAAGACATGATTGACAGTCGGGAGCATGATGGAAGACATGATTGACAGTCGTGGGAGCATGATGGAAGACATGATTGACAGTCGTGGAGCATGATGGAAGACATGATTGACAGTCGTGGGAGCATGATGGAAGACATGATTGACAGTCGTGGAGCATGATGGAAGACATGATTGACAGTCGTGGAGCATGATGGAAGACATGATTGACAGTCGTGGGAGCATGATGGAAGACATGATTGACAGTCGTGGAGCATGATGGAAGACATGATTGACAGTCGTGGGAGCATGATGGAAGACATGATTGACAGTCGTGGGAGCATGATGGAAGACATGATTGACAGTCGTGGGAGCATGATGGAAGACATGATTGACAGTCTGGAGCATGATGGAAGACATGATTGACAGTCGTGGAGCATGATGGAAGACATGATTGACAGTCGTGGGAGCATGATGGAAGACATGATTGACAGTCGTGGGAGCATGATGGAAGACATGATTGACAGTCGTGTGAGCATGATGGAAGACATGATTACAGTCGTGGAGCATGATGGAAGACATGATTGACAGTCGTGTGAGCATGATGGAAGACATATTGACAGTCTGTGAGCATGATGGAAGACATGATTGACAGTCGTGGGAGCATGATGGAAGACATGATTGACAGTCGTGGAGCATGATGGAAGACATATTGACAGTCGTGTGAGCATGATGGAAGACATGATTGACAGTCGTGGGAGCATGATGGAAGACATGATTGACAGTCGTGTGAGCATGATGGAAGACATGATTGACAGTCGTGTGAGCATGATGGAAGACATGATTGACAGTCGTGGGAGCATGATGGAAGACATGATTGACAGTCGTGGGAGCATGATGGAAGACATGATTGACAGTCGTGTGAGCATGATGGAAGACATGATTGACAGTCGTGGGAGCATGATGGAAGACATGATTGACAGTCGTGGGAGCATGATGGAAGACATGATTGACAGTCGTGGAGCATGATGGAAGACATGATTGACAGTCGTGGGAGCATGATGAGAAGACATGATTGACAGTCGTGGAGCATGATGAAGACAGATACATGTGATGATTGAAGACAGTTTACAGTGTGAGCATGATGGAAGACATGATTGACAGTCGTGGGAGCATGATGGAAGACATGATTGACAGTCGTGGGAGCATGATGGAAGACATGATTGACAGTCGTGTGAGCATGATGGAAGACATGATTGACAGTCGTGGGAGCATATCCAGTGACTCGGAGTAAAGTATATGCTCCACTTTGTGTCGGTATTGAACTTTTCAATGTTTTCAGTTAGAAACCTTGCACATTGCTTTCCACGATGTCGTCATCTGCTACAAATAACTCAGTGTAGACATTTTTCTCTCTCGATGATTGAGTGTCATGGGAATATTGATCTTTGTTCCACCAGGTTGTTGTTGTCAGTCTGAGCTTCTACACCCATTCTCAAGAATGTTCTAGTTCATGAATTTTGAATGCCACTGTATCATGTAGTCAAGAGTCTTCATCCTGGAAGGCTTCCAGGACTGCCAGGACAACTTAGTCCTCTTTAACTTGAGTTGGTTATTTCAACTTTTGTGACGACTATGAATATTCAGGTGTTTTGCCTTGTCACATGATACACTTGTCATTACACTTGTCACATGATACACTTGCCACATGATACACTTGTCACATGATACACTTGTCATATGATACACTTGACATATGATACACTTGTCATATGATACACTTGACATATGATACACTTGTCATATGATACACTTATCATATGATACACTTGTCACAGGATACACTTGTCATATGATACACTTGTCATATGATACACTTATCATATGATACACTTGTCACATGATACACTTGTCACATGATACACTTGACATATGATACACTTGTCATATGATACACTTATCATATGATACACTTGTCATATGATACACTTGTCACAGGATACACTTGTCATATGATACACTTGACATATGATACACTTGTCATATGATACACTTATCATATGATACACTTGTCATATGATACACTTGTCACAGGATACACTTGTCATATGATACACTTGTCACATGATACACTTGTCATATGATACACTTGACATATGATACACTTGTCATATGATACACTTATCATATGATACACTTGTCATATGATACACTTGTCACAGGATACACTTGTCATATGATACACTTGTCATATGATACACTTGTCACATGATACACTTGTCATATGATACACTTGTCACATGATACACTTGTCACATGATACACTTATCATATGATACACTTGTCATATGATACACTTGTCACAGGATACACTTGTCATATGATACACTTGTCATATGATACACTTGTCACATGATACACTTGTCACATGATACACTTGACATATGATACACTTGTCATATGATACACTTGTCATATGATACACTTGTCATATGATACACTTGTCATATGATACACTTGTCATATGATAAACTTGTCATATGATACACTTGTCATATGATACACTTGTCATATGATACACTTGTCATATGATACACTTGTCATATGATACACTTGTCATATGATACACTTGACATATGATACACTTATCATATGAGACACTTGTCATATGATACACTTGTCACAGGATACACTTGTCATATGATACACTTGTCACATGATACACTTGTCATATGATACACTTGACATATGATACACTTGTCATATGATACTTGTCATATGATACTTATCATATGATACACTTGTCATATGATACACTTGTCATATGATACACTTGTCATATGATACACTTGTCATATGATACACTTGTCATATGATACACTTGTCATATGATACACTTGTCATATGATACACTTGTCATATGATACACTTGTCACATGATACACTTATCATATGATACACTTGTCATATGATACACTTGTCATATGATACACTTATCATATGATACACTTGTCATATGATACACTTGTCACAGGATACACTTGTCATATGATACACTTGACATATGATACACTTGTCATATGATACACTTATCATATGATACACTTGTCATATGATACACTTGTCATATGATACACTTGTCATATGATACACTTGTCATATGATACACTTGTCATATGATACACTTGTCACATGATACACTTATCATATGATACACTTGTCATATGATACACTTGTCATATGATACACTTGTCATATGATACACTTGTCACATGATACACTTGTCATATGATACACTTGACATATGATACACTTGTCATATGATACACTTGTCATATGATACACTTGTCATATGATACACTTGTCATATGATACACTTGTCATATGATAAACTTGTCATATGATACACTTGTCATATGATACACTTGTCATATGATACACTTGTCATATGATACACTTGTCACATGATACACTTGTCATATGATACACTTGACATATGATACACTTGTCATATGATACTTATCATAGATACACTTGTCATATGATACACTTGTCATATGATACACTTGTCATATGATACACTTGTCATATGATACACTTGTCATATGATACACTTGTCACATGATACACTTATCATATGATACACTTGTCATATGATACACTTGTCATATGATACACTTGTCACATGATACACTTGTCATATGATACACTTGACATATGATACACTTGTCATATGATACTTATCATATGATACACTTGTCATATGATACACTTGTCATATGATACACTTGTCACATGATACACTTGTCACATGATACACTTATCATATGATACACTTGTCATATGATACACTTGTCACAGGATACACTTGTCATATGATACACTTGTCATATGATACACTTGTCACATGATACACTTGTCATATGATACACTTGACATATGATACACTTGTCATATGATACACTTGTCATATGATACACTTGTCATATGATACACTTGTCATATGATACACTTGTCATATGATAAACTTGTCATATGATACACTTGTCATATGATACACTTGTCATATGATACACTTGTCATATGATACACTTGTCACATGATACACTTGTCATATGATACACTTGACATATGATACACTTGTCATATGATACTTATCATATGATACACTTGTCATATGATACACTTGTCATATGATACACTTGTCATATGATACACTTGTCATATGATACACTTGTCATATGATACACTTGTCACATGATACACTTATCATATGATACACTTGTCATATGATACACTTGTCATATGATACACTTGTCACATGATACACTTGTCATATGATACACTTGACATATGATACACTTGTCATATGATACTTATCATATGATACACTTGTCATATGATACACTTGTCATATGATACACTTGGCAGTTAGTGTCTATCCAGTCTGAGGTTGAAGGTCTTCTCTAGTACTAGTTGTCCTTGACTACTTGGTCCGGGTTCCTCACTTATAAAAAAAAAAAAAAATGTGGCATTATATATAACTAATTAAACTTGTGTAATCTAGCAGTAATTTAGCTAATAATGAAAGTCAATAAATAAAAAAAAATCTTTGATTTAAACACAAGCATAATTTGTCTCGTTGGCTTTTAAATAAGGCCTGAGTTATTGCTCATGATTCATTAGCTTTAAATGTTGTTGATTAGGCAAAACCCATTAAGGCTGTGTACAACGTGTTAACCGCAAGTCAAAAATACTTTCATCCCTAAAATATGGATTAAACTAAATTCTTATTAAACATGCACTGATAGAAGTACAGTGCCGGCACACTGAAGGAGGGGTGTTAATGTTGCAATGTTATAAGTGTAGTGTAAGCGCGCCTCTGGCAAGACAGTGATGGAGTGAATGATGGTGAAAGTTTTTCTTTTTCGGGCCACCCTGCCTTGGTGGGAAACGGCCCATGTGTTAATAAAAAAAACATATACACTGCTCAGTGTATATACCCTGTCCAGTATAATGCAGAAAAAATACATGAAAATAAGATTTATACTATCATATCTAAAATGATTAAATATGTTTTGTGAAGAAAATTATTTACGTGTAGCGCTTTTTGTTTTTTCTAAGTGTGAGCAGGAAAAAAAAGATGATTTCTTGGGGCATCTAGAGAGAAATTTATTTATGGAGGAGAAAAAAAGACTATAACAGACAGTAGTAGTACGAATATTTTTTATAGGTGTGAGGCATGAGCTTTAGAAGTTGCAGCAAGGAGGTTGGAAGAAGTTGATATGTCATATGTGGTGTTAATATTATGCAGAGAAAAACGAGCGCAGAAATTAGATAATGTGAGGTTACTAAAGGAATAAATGAGTGGATGGAGGGTTGTTGGGAGGCTTTAGTTACGTAGAAAGAATGGAGCAGAATAGGACGACAGAGAATGTATAAATCAGGGTTGGAAGGAGGAATAGAGGTCGTCCCAGGAAGGGTTGGAAGGAGGGTGTGAAGGCTTTAAATAGTAGGGGGCTTGATAATTCAGCAGTCATGTGTGATGTGTGAACATGTTAGGCTGCACCGAGTGGAGATAAGTAATTTAGCCTTTTAGGGTTGTATGTGCTGTTGGAGTGAGACCAAGGTAATATTTTAGAAGGTATTCAGGGGAAACTGGTTAACCGAACTTGAGTCTTGAAGGTGGGAAGTGTCGCCTCTTGATTATTTGTGGCAGCCGATGAGTGAACATATCATTTAGGAAAGGTAGCAGTCAAACATGGTAGGTGAGATCTGAGTGTGGTGAAGTAAGTCAGTGTGATGGAGAAGCCGTCTTGTTAGGTGCCAGAGCCTGGAGATGGTGTTGACACCACCAAGGTTCCTCAGACACACCTCCATACTCAGCCACACCACCAGGTGGTGTGTCTGTCGCATAGGCCTACGGTGGCACAAATGAAATTGTATAGTAGGCTTTCATTTAGCTAGGAGTACAGTATTCAGGGGGCGACCAGACCATTACACTGAGTAGCAAGACACCCCAGGAGGTGTCACCAGTCTACCCCAGGCAGCGTCAAGAGTCTACCCCAGGCAGTGACAAGAGTCTACCCCAGGCAGTGGACTAAGGTAGTGACAGAGTCTAAGGCAGACGTCAGGTCTGCGGAGTGACAGAGTCTAGCCAGGCAGTGAAAGAAGTCAACCTCGGCAGTGAGAGAAGTCTACCCATGGCAGTGACAAGAGTCACCAGGCAGTGTAAGAAGTCTACCCAGGTGAGTGACAAGAGTCTACGGGCAGGCTAGTGAAGAGAGTCTACAGGTTAGGAAGAAGTACCAGAGCAGTGTGGTGAGAAGTACCAGTAGCAGTGCCAGGATTGCCAGGCAGTGAAGAATCTCCCAGGCGGTGACCAAGGAATCTACCCCAGGCGTGGGAGAAGTGATCCAGCAGTGCCAGAATCTACCCCGAGGCAGGTGAAGTTACTCCGTGTTATATAGGTGAGAAACGTGGGAGATACAGTGACAGAACTCATTGTGGTGAGGTGAGGTGAAGCAGTGTCAACTGTGGATCAGGTGACGTGACGTCAGTGTAGTGAGCTAGGTGAAGTGGAGTCTTCAGGTGTGGGTAAGTAAGGTGAAGCAGAGTCGTCAGGTGTGGGTGAGTGTAAGGTGAAGTATAGTCGTCAGGTGTGGGTGAGAGTAAGGTGAAGCAGAGTCGTCAGGTGTGGGTGAGAGTAAGGTGAAGCAGAGTCGCCAGGTGTGGGTGAGTAAGGTGAAGTAGAGTCGTCAGGTGTGGGTGAGTAAGGTGAAGTATAGTCGTCAGGTGTGGGTGAGTGTAAGGTGAAGTATAGTCAGGTGTGGGTGAGTAAGGTGAAGTAGAGTCGTCAGGTGTGGGTGAGTGTAAGGTGAAGCAGAGTCGTCAGGTGTGGGTGAGTGTAAGGTGAAGTATAGTCGTCAGGTGTGGGTGAGTAAGGTGAAGCAGAGTCGTCAGGTGTGGGTGAGTGTAAGGTGAAGTATAGTCAGGTGTGGGTGAGTGTAAGGTGAAGTATAGTCAGGTGAGTGAGGTGAATAGTCAGGTTGGGTGAGAGGTGAAGTATAGTCAGGTGTGGGTGAGTGTAGGTGAAGTATAGTCAGGTGTGGGTGAGTGTAGGTGAAGTATAGTCAGGTGTGGGTGAGTTAGGTGAAGTATAGTCAGGATGTAGGTAGGTAGAGGTGAAGTAGAGTCGTCAGGTGTGGGTGAGTGTAGAAGGGTGGGTAGTAGGAAGTAAGTCAGGTGTGGGTGAGTAAGGTGAAGTATAGTCAGGTGTGGAGTTGAAGTGTAGGTAAAGGTGAATAAGGTCAGGTGTGGGTGAGTGAAGGTGAAGTATAGTCAGGTGTAGTGAAGGTGAAGTAAGTCAGGTGTGGAAGTAAAGAGTCTCAGGTGTGGGGAGTGTAAGGTGAAGAATCGTCAGGTGTGGGTGAGTGTAAGGTGAAGTATAGTCAGGTGTGGGTGATAGGTGAAGTAGTCAGGTGTGGAAGTAGTATGTCAGGTGGGGGATAGGTGAAGAAGTCAGTGGGAAGGTGAAAAGGTGGAGAAGATCGTCAGGTGTGGGTGAGTGAAGGTGAAGCAGAGTCGTCAGTGTGGGTGAGTGTAAGGTGAAGTATAGTCAGGTGTGGGTGAGTAAGGTGAAGAATGTCAGGTGTGGGTGAGTGTAAGGTAGAAGTCATGTAGTGGTGAAGTATATCAGGTGTGGGTGAGTGAAGGTGAAGTAAGTCAGGTGTGGGTGAGTAAGGTGAAGTATAGCCCAGGTGTGGGTGAGGTAAGGTGAAGTATGTCAGGTGTGGGTGAGTGTAAGGTGAAGTATAGTCAGGTGTGGGTGAGTGTAAGGTGAAGTATAGTCAGGTGTGGGTGAGTGTAAGGTGAAGTATAGTCAGGTGTGGGTGAGTAAAGTGAAGTAGAGTCTTCAGGTGTGGGTGAGTAAGGTGAAGCAGAGTCGTCAGGTGTGGGTGAGTGTAAGGTGAAGTATAGTCAGGTGTGGGTGAGTAAGGTGAAGTAGAGTCGTCAGGTGTGGGTGAGTAAGGTGAAGTAGAGTCGTCAGGTGTGGGTGAGTAAGGTGAAGTAGAGTCGTCAGGTGTGGGTGAGTAAGGTGAAGTAGAGTCGTCAGGTGTGGGTGAGTAAGGTGAAGTAGAGTCGTCAGGTGTGGGTAGTAAGGTGAAGTAGAGTCGTCAGTGTGGGTGGAGTGAAGAGTGTAGGGGTGAGTAGATAGTCGTCAGGTGTGGGTGAGTGTAAGGTGAAGTAGATTCGTCAGGTGTGGGTGAGAGTAAGGTGAAGTAGAGTCGTCAGGTGTGGGTGAGTGTAAGGTGAAGTAGAGTCGTCAGGTGTGGGTGAGTAAGGTGAAGTAGAGTCGTCAGGTGTGTGTGAGGTGAAGTAGAGTCGTCAGGTGTGGGTGAGTAAGGTGAAGTAGAGTCGTCAGGTGTGGGTGAGTGTGAGGTGAAGTATAGTCAGGTGTGGGTGAGTGTGAGGTGAAGTATAGTCAGGTGTGGGTGAGTGTGAGGTGAAGTATAGTCAGGTGTAGGTGAGAGTAAGGTGAAGTATAGTCAGGTGTGGGTGAGTAAGGTGAAGTAGAGTCAGGTGTGGGTGAGTAAGGTGAAGTATAGTCAGGTGTGGGTGAGTGTAAGGTGAAGTATAGTCAGGTGTGGGTGAGTGTAAGGTGAAGTATAGTCAGGTGTGGGTGAGTTAGGTGAAGTATAGTCAGGTGTGGGTGAGTGTGAGGTGAAGTATAGTCAGGTGTGGGTGAGTAAGGTGAAGTATAGTCAGGTGTGGGTGAGTGTAAGGTGAAGTATAGTCAGGTGTGGGTGAGAGTAAGGTGAAGTATAGTCAGGTGTGGGTGAGTTAGGTGAAGTATAGTCAGGTGTGAGGTGAAGTATAGTCAGGTGTGGGTGAGTGTGAGGTGAAGTATAGTCAGGTGTGGGTGAGGTAGGTGAAGTATAGTCAGGTGTGGGTGAGTAAGGTGAAGTAAGTCAGGTGTGGGGAGTAAGGTGAAGTAGTCTCAGGTGGGTGAGAAAGTGAAGATAGTCAGGTGTGGGTAAGGTGAATATAGTCAGGTGTGGGTGTAGGTATAGAGGTCTCAGGTGTGGGTGAGTAAGGTGAAGTATAGTCAGGTGTGGGTGAGTGAGAGGTGAAGTATAGTCAGATGTGGGTGAGTGAGAGGTGAAGTATAGTCAGGTGTGGGTGAGTAAGGTGAAGTATAGTCAGGTGTGGGTGAGTAAGGTGAAGTAGAGTCGTCAGGTGTGGTGAGTAAAGTGAAGTATAGTCAGGTGTGGGTGAGTGAAGGTGAAGTATAGTCAGTGTGGGTGAGTGTAGGTAAGTATAGTCAGGTGTGGGTGAGTAAGGTGAAATATAGTCAGGTGTGGGTGAGTAAGGTGAAGTATAGTCAGGTGTGGGTGAGTAAGGTGAAGTAGAGTCGTCAGGTGTGTGTGAGTAAAGTGAAGTATAGTCAGGTGTGGGTGAGTGTGAGGTGAAGTATAGTCACGTGTGGGTGAGAGTAAGGTGAAGTATAGTCAGGTGTGGGTGAGTAAGGTGAAATATAGTCAGGTGTGGGTGAGTAAGGTGAAGTAGAGTCGTCAGGTGTGGGTGAGTAAGGTGAAGTATAGTCAGGTGTGGGTGAGTGAGAGGTGAAGTATAGTCAGGTGTGGGTGAGTGAGAGGTGAAGTATAGTCAGGTGTGGGTGAGTTAGGTGAAGTATAGTCAGGTGTGGGTGAGTTAGGTGAAGTATAGTCAGGTGTGGGATAGCAGGGAAGGAAGGACTGGTGTAGCGTAGAAATAACGTAGTTACAGAGGTGCTCTACAGCGCCGCTGCTGCCTTCAAAACCTTACATGTGCCTGTAACATTAAGTATAGAGTAGCATCCTTGTAGTGCATGCCAAGTGAGTGTGTTACACTGACCTTACTGGGCACACTGTGGCTGAGAGGTTACAAGTGCATGCATGTTATGTTACTAATGAGAAAAGATTGATAGTCAGACAGTACCAACAGGTGTAGTCACTCTGACTCGGGATTACCACTAATTGTCTACTGTATCCGTCTCCGCAAGGTTGCTAATATTATTATTGTGTATATTGCACTGAGTAACCAGGAGAAGTCTGTCGTAACAATATACGGTTGATCAGGAAGGAGCTACAATGCTGGACTTGAGTGTTACGTCATTAGTAAAGTGCAAGCAAAAGTTGAATTATTGCAAACAGCAACAACAGCAGTAGTAATGTGTGTAGTCTGACAGTGCTGTCTCAATGTTGACTCTTGTAGTGCAGCTTCGGCTTGATCATTATCAACAATTTCACATGGTGTATGTGGACTTCCTGAGTGACTGAAGTCACCGTCCCCCTCACCTTGTATCTCTTACCACCAAATATAAACGTCAAGACACTGTTGGACAGATGACCTTAGTGTGAGCCGTAGGTCTTCGTGGCTCTCGGCTGTGCTCCTGCACTATAATTCTAACATCATCCCTGATGCTTGGCGGAACCAATAACAGTCACTGAAACTTAGGGTTGCTGTCTACAGCTTCTTTCCACCACCAGGGACGACCTTGGCTCACCAAAAGTTTCCTTAATAATAAAATGCCATGTACCATATATTTTGTTTTAATAAAATTCAGCAACATATTGTTAAGTGTTGATTAACATGGGCAGCAAAATTAATTAAATGACTATAGTGTTAGTGATAACACAGAAAATTACAAAGGTTGCATCAAATCCCTATGCTAAGACTACTTTGCATCAGACTTGATCACTTCAGGTACAAGGAGCTAGTAATGGAACTATGAATGGTAGGTACTGTACTGAGGCAAGTAAACATTGCCATACACCAGACCAATATATAATGAAATGGCCCTTCATTACAGGTATATAACTTAGATGTAAAGAATACAATCTGACAGTAATATACTAGAGATGTGCAGAACATGAAAAGGGCCACATGCAATACATGAGACTTCTCTATAGGATGTAGAGGGTAAGACTAGGATGCTGTGTACGCTGTTCGGAGCTGTACTTTCTGACGAACAGCAGAATTCAGCTGAGGGCTGCTGGAGTTCGAGGCTCCTGCAAGATCTGTATGAGAGCAGGACTCAGCATCCTTGACACACTCTCTCACTTTGCTAAAAACTACAGCAAGGTTTAAGATGCAAACAATGTACTCCCTGAGCGAGCACACTGCTGCAAACAATGTACTCCCTCAGCGAGCACACTGCTGCAAACAATGTACTCCCTGAGCGAGCACACTGCTGCAAACAATGTACTCCCTCAGCGAGCACACTGCTGCAAACAATGTACTCCCTGAGCGAGCACACTGCTGCAAACAATGTACTCCCTCAGCGAGCACACTGCTGCAAACAATGTACTCCCTCAGCGAGCACACTGCTGCAAACAATGTACTCCCTCAGCGAGCACACTGCTGCAAACAATGTACTCCCTCAGCGAGCACACTGCTGCAAACAATGTACTCCCTGAGCGAGCACACTGCTGCAAACAATGTACTCCCTGAGCGAGCACACTGCTGCAAACAATGTACTCCTTGAGCGAGCACACTGCTGCAAACAATGTACTCCATGAGCGAGCACACTGCTGCAAACAATGTACTCCCAGAGGCGCAGCGTGGATTTGTTTAAATTAATCATTATGACACTTTCCAGGATTCACGGGACACAACAATTGTTTGTAGGGATGTGTAGAGGTAGTATAGCTGGTTCTCCTTTGTTTACAAACACAACAACACTGGGTCACTCAGTCTTGCAGGACCACTCACTGAAGACAGTGAAAGATGGTGTGACCAGTAGGCTACTTTTTGGTATAGCCTACCACCACCACTAGTGGGTTATAGCCTACCACCACCACTAGTGGGTTATAGCCTACCACCACCACTAGTGGGTTACAGCCTACCACCACCACTAGTGGGTTACAGCCTACCACCACCACTAGTGGGTTATAGCCTACCACCACCACTAGTGGGTTACAACCTACCACCACCACTAGTGGGTTACAGCCTACCACCACCACTAGTGGGTTACAGCCTACCACCACCACTAGTGGGTTATAGCCTACCACCACCACTAGTGGGTTACAGCCTACCACCACCACTAGTGGGTTACAGCCTACCACCACCACTAGTGGGTTACAGCCTACCACCACCACTAGTGGGTTACAGCCTACCACCACCACTAGTGGGTTACAGCCTACCACCACCACTAGTGGGTTACAGCCTACCACCACCACTAGTGGGTTATAGCCTACCACCACCACTAGTGGGTTACAGCCTACCACCACCACTAGTGGGTTATAGCCTACCACCACCACTAGTGGGTTATAGCCTACCACCACCACTAGTGGGTTATAGCCTACCACCACCACTAGTGGGTTATAGCCTACCACCACCACTAGTGGGTTATAGCCTACCACCACCACTAGTGGGTTATAGCCTACCACCACCACTAGTGGGTTATAGCCTACCACCACCACTAGTGGGTTATAGCCTACCACCACCACTAGTGGGTTATAGCCTACCACCACCACTAGTGGGTTATAGCCTACCACCACCACTAGTGGGTTATAGCCTACCACCACCACTAGTGGGTTATAGCCTACCACCACCACTAGTGGGTTATAGCCTACCACCACCACTAGTGGGTTACAGCCTACCACCACCACTAGTGGGTTATAGCCTACCACCACCACTAGTGGGTTATAGCCTACCACCACCACTAGTGGGTTATAGCCTACCACCACCACTAGTGGGTTAAGCCTACCACCACCACTAGTGGGTTACAGCCTACCACCACCACTAGTGGGTTATAGCCTACCACCACCACTAGTGGGTTAGCCTACCACCACCACTAGTGGGTTATAGCCTACCACCACCACTAGTGGGTTATAGCCTACCACCACCACTAGTGGGTTATAGCCTACCACCACCACTAGTGGGTTACAGCCTACCACCACCACTAGTGGGTTATAGCCTACCACCACCACTAGTGGGTTACAGCCTACCACCACCACTAGTGGGTTACAGCCTACCACCACCACTAGTGGGTTATAGCCTACCACCACCACTAGTGGTTATAGCCTACCACCACCACTAGTGGGTTATAGCCTACCACCACCACTAGTGGGTTATAGCCTACCACCACCACTAGTGGGTTATAGCCTACCACCACCACTAGTGGGTTATAGCCTACCACCACCACTAGTGGGTTATAGCCTACCACCACCACTAGTGGGTTACAGCCTACCACCACCACTAGTGGGTTATAGCCTACCACCACCACTAGTGGGTTACAGCCTACCACCACCACTAGTGGGTTATAGCCTACCACCACCACTAGTGGGTTAAGCCTAACCACCACCACTAGTGGGTTATAGCCTACCACCACCACTAGTGGGTTATCAGCCTACCACCACCACTAGTGGGTTATAGCCTACCACCACCACTAGTGGGTTATAGCCTACCACCACCACTAGTGGGTTATAGCCTACCACCACCACTAGTGGGTTCAGCCTACCACCACCACTAGTGGGTTATAGCCTACCACCACCACTAGTGGGTTATAGCCTACCACCACCACTAGTGGGTTACAGCCTACCACCACCACTAGTGGTTACAGCCTACCACCACCACTAGTGGGTTATAGCCTACCACCACCACTAGTGGGTTAACCTACCACCACCACTAGTGGGTTACAACCTACCACCACCACTAGTGGGTTAACCTACCACCACCACTAGTGGGTTACTAAACCTACCACCACCACTAGTGGGTTACAGCCTACCACCACCACTAGTGGTTACAGCCTACCACCACCACTAGTGGGTTACACCTACCACCACCACTAGTGGGTTACAACCTACCACCACCACTAGTGGGTTAAACCTACCACCACCACTAGTGGGTTACACCTACCACCACCACTAGTGGGTTACAACCTACCACCACCACTAGTGGGTTACAGCCTACCACCACCACTAGTGGGTTACAACCTACCACCACCACTAGTGGGTTACAACCTACCACCACCACTAGTGGGTTACAACCTACCACCACCACTAGTGGGTTACAACCTACCACCACCACTAGTGGGTTATAACCTACCACCACCACTAGTGGGTTACAGCCTACCACCACCACTAGTGGGTTACAGCCTACCACCACCACTAGTGGGTTACAGCCTACCACCACCACTAGTGGGTTACAGCCTACCACCACCACTAGTGGGTTACAGCCTACCACCACCACTAGTGGGTTACAGCCTACCACCACCACTAGTGGGTTACAGCCTACCACCACCACTAGTGGGTTACAACCTACCACCACCACTAGTGGGTTACAACCTACCACCACCACTAGTGGGTTACAACCTACCACCACCACTAGTGGGTTACAACCTACCACCACCACTAGTGGGTTACAACCTACCACCACCACTAGTGGGTTACAACCTACCACCACCACTAGTGGGTTACAACCTACCACCACCACTAGTGGGTTACAACCTACCACCACCACTAGTGGGTTACAACCTACCACCACTCAGTGGGTTACAACCTACCACCACCACTAGTGGGTTACAACCTACCACCACCACTAGTGGGTTATAACCTACCACCACCACTAGTGGGTTACAACCTACCACCACCACTAGTGGGTTACAACCTACCACCACCACTAGTGGGTTACAACCTACCACCACCACTAGTGGGTTACAACCTACCACCACCACTAGTGGGTTACAACCTACCACCACCACTAGTGGGTTACAACCTACCACCACCACTAGTGGGTTACAACCTACCACCACCACTAGTGGGTTACAACCTACCACCACCACTAGTGGGTTACAACCTACCACTACCACTAGTGGGTTACAACCTACCACCACCACTAGTGGGTTATACTTATCTGTCATCTGCTGCACCTCGTCTCACTCCACGACATAAGTTCAACTTCCTACCTATGATTCACATTCATCAAAACTAAAGTACTGAACACAGGCCTCTCGGTTGAGGGACTGATTACCTCACGTTCCGCTGTCTTCTGTGAATAGTTCTGCAGTGTTGAGGGACTGAGTACCTCTGTCTACTACTGTCTTTAAATATGTACACTGAGAAGCTTGGTGAAACAACTTCGTAGACAGATAACCAGGTGTTTCACATGTCTAATTCTCTAATTTTTAAAGTTCAGATTAAAGTTAACCTGTAACAGATTTGAATGAGGTCGTTCATATTTTAATGTTGTGGCTCACAAATCTTTAAGACAAATATGAGGATCTGGTATATTCAAAACCTTTAATTTGAGGCTGACAGTCAACCCTTAGTGTAACAGTGGTCTACATGGTTGTTCATCAGTGTAACAGTGGTCTACATAGTTGTTCATCAGTGTTACAGTGGTCTACATGGTTGTTCATCAGTGTTACAGTGGTCTACATGGTTGTTTATCATCAGTGTTACAGTGATCTATATGGTTGTTCATCAGTGTTACAGTGGTCTACATGGTTGTTCATCATCAGTGTTACAGTGATCTACATGGTTGTTTATCATCAGTGTTACAGTGATCTACATGGTTGTTCATCAGTGTTACAGTGATCTACATGGTTGTTCATCATCAGTGTTACAGTGGTCTACATGGTTGTTCATCAGTGTTACAGTGATCTACATGGTTGTTCATCATCAGTGTTACAGTGGTCTACATGGTTGTTCATCAGTGTAACAGTGGTCTACATGGTTGTTCATCAGTGTTACAGTGGTCTACATGGTTGTTCATCAGTGTTACAGTGGTCTATATGGTTGTTCATCAGTGTTACAGTGATATATATGGTTGTTCATCAGTGTTACAGTGATCTACATGGTTGTTCATCAGTGTAACAGTGGTCTACATGGTTGTTCATCAGTGTAACAGTGGTCTACATGGTTGTTCATCAGTGTTACAGTGATCTACATGGTTGTTCATCAGTGTTACAGTGATCTACATGGTTGTTCATCAGTGTTACAGTGGTCAACATGGTTGTTCATCAGTGTTACAGTGATCTACATGGTTGTTCATCAGTGTTACAGTGGTCAACATGGTTGTTCATCAGTGTTACAGTGATCTACATGGTTGTTCATCAGTGTTACAGTGGTCAACATGGTTGTTCATCAGTGTTACAGTGATCTACATGGTTTAATAAGACTGGTAGTAGTCTTGGTTGACTAGTTAATATGGTAGTGGTGGTTTAATAAGACTGGTAGTAGTCTTGGTTGACTGGTTAATATGGTAGTGTTGGTTTAATAAGACTGGTAGTAGTCTTGGTTGACTGGTTAATATGGTAGTGGTGGTTTAATTACACTGGTAGTAGTCTTGATTGACTGGTTAATATGGTAGTGGTGGTTTAATAAGACTGGTAGTAGTCTTTGTTGACTGGTTAATATGGTAGTGGTGGTTTAATAAGACTGGTAGTAGTCTTGGTTGACTGGTTAATATGGTAGTGGTGGTTTAATAAGACTGGTAGTAGTCTTGGTTGACTGGTTAATATGGTAGTGGTGGTTTAATAAGACTGGTAGTAGTCTTGGTTGACTGGTTAATATGGTAGTGGTGGTTTAATAAGACTGGTAGTAGTCTTGGTTGACTGGTTAATATGGTAGTGTTGGTTTAATAAGACTGGTAGTAGTCTTGGTTGACTGGTTAAGATGGTAGTGGTGGTTTAATAACACTGGTAGTAGTCTTGATTGACTGGTTAATATGGTAGTGGTGGTTTAATAAGACTGGTAGTAGTCTTTGTTGACTGGTTAATAGGGTAGTGGTGGTTTAATAAGACTGGTAGTAGTCTTGGTTGACTGGTTAACATGGTAGTGGTGGTTTAATAACACTGGTAGTAGTCTTGGTTGACTGGTTAATATGGTAGTGGTGGTTTAATAACACTGGTAGTAGTCTTGGTTGACTGGTTAATATGGTAGTTGTGGTTTAATACCACTGGTAGTAGTCTTGGTTGGCTGGTTAATATGGTAGTGGTGGTTTAATAACACTGGTCTTGGTTGGCTGGTTAATATGGTAGTGGTGGTTTAATAAGACTGGTAGTAGTCTTGGTTGACTGGTTAATATGGTAGTGGTGGTTTAATAAGACTGGTAGTAGTCTTGGTTGACTGGTTAATATGGTAGTGGTGGTTTAATAAGACTGGTAGTAGTCTTGGTTGACTGGTTAATATGGTAGTGGTGGTTTAATAAGACTGGTAGTAGTCTTGGTTGACTGGGTAATATGGTAGTGGTGGTTTAATAAGACTAGTAGTAGTCTTTGTTGACTGGTTAATATGGTAGTGGTGCTTTAATAACACTGGTCTTGGTTGACTGGTTAATATGGTAGTGGTGGTTTAATAACACTGGTCTTGGTTGGCTGGTTAATATGGTAGTGGTGGTTTAATAACACTGTAGTAGTCTTGGTTGACTGGTTAATATGGTAGTGGTGGTTTAATAACATTGGTCTTGGTTGACTGATTAATATGGTAGTGGTGGTTTAATAAGACTTGTAGTAGTCTTGGTTGACTGGTTAATATGGTAGTGGTGGTTTAATAACACTGGTAATAGTCTTGGTTGACTGGTTAATATGGTAGTGGTGGTTTAATAAGACTGGTAGTAGTCTTGGTTGACAGGTTAATATGGTAGTGGTGGTTTAATAAGACTGATAGTAGTCTTGGTTGACTGGTTAATATGGTAGTGTTGGTTTAATAAGACTGATAGTAGTCTTGGTTGACTGGTTAATATGGTAGTGGTGGTTTAATAAGACTAGTAGTCTTGGTTGACTGGTTAATATGGTAGTGGTGGTTTAATAAGACTGATAGTAGTCTTGGTTGACTGGTTAATATGGTAGTGGTGGTTTAATAAGACTGGTAGTAGTCTTGGTTGACTGTTTAATATGGTAGTGGTGGTTTAATAAGACTGTTAGTAGTCTTGGTTGACTGGTTAATATGGTAGTGGTGGTTTAATAACACTGGTCTTGGTTGACTGGTTAATATGGTAGTGGTGGTTTAATAACACTGGTCTTGGTTGACTGGTTAATATGGTAGTGGTGATTTAATAACACAGGTCTTGGTTGACTGGTTAATATGGTAGTGGTGGTTTAATAACACTGGTCTTGGTTGACTGGTTAATATGGTAGTGGTGGTTTAATAACACTGGTCGTCTCCTCCACTACACTCTTGCCACTAAAACTGAACATTGTATGTCAGTCTCTCAACAAATCTCTCATAAAAACGTTTCTTTTCCGACACACAAAAGACAAGTCAAAATCCTGATCCAATATTTGCTCTCCATTCCATAATTTCCCTATTTCAGGCCCAGTGCCAGATTTTAGTCATTTTTCTATGCTAATTTCTGATATCCAAACATATTAGAGCTGTGTGTGGTGGCCCTGTTCCCCCTCCACCTACCACCTCTCTCTCTCTCTCCCCTGTCATGTCAACTTCCAAAATTTGGCTTCCTCTTCCCGCTGGCACCAGGCGAGCACAGCGACCACAGTGTGACAAGGCTTCTGGGTGAGTACCTGTCGCTTGTAGGCACTACCACAACTACTACCCGCCCGCCCGCCCGGAACCACCCGCAGCCAGCATGATTATCTCCACCACTCGCCTTCCATATTTCAATATCAATTTTGGTTCACATATATATATATATATATATATATATATATATATATATATATATATATATATATATATATATATATATATATATATATATATATATATATATATATACATGTGTGTGTGTGTGTGTATATATATATATTGTATATATTGTTTATGTACTCTATATAAATACATACATATATATTTACTGTAGCGTTTTAAAAGCGTTTATCATGCTAGTCAGTTGCCTTTTTCCCGAGTTTTAAGATGATGTGCTTATGTTGCATGGCACTTTATGCTTGGATGAGACGGAGGCATTCTTTAAGTGGACACCCTCTTTCATTTTTCTAAGTCCTCTCAAGTTTCTTTAGCATTCTCTAAGTATATACTTTTAATAGAAATATATCAAGCGATAAGTACTTTAATTTATAACTGCCGTTGATCGCCGCTAGTTAGCAACTGTGTGTGTGTGTGTGTGTGTGTATGGTGAACATCTACAGGAACTTGGTACCAGAAGAGTGAAGAATGTGAAGAGAGGAAGCACACACGGGTTTAAAGACTTACTCTCCGTGTAATAACATTAAACGAGGGAACCACACGCTTTTCTTCGCAAACATAGAAGCAACATAGGAAAAGTAGGACGAAGTAAACACATTACCGAGGTACTGAAAGGCGAGAAATATACGTACATAACACAAGATGACGGTGATACAACACTACTGGTCATGAACAACATTGTGACGCACAAATACAAGACGACGGTGATACAACACTACTGGTCATGAACAACATTGTGACGCACAAATACAAGACGATGGTGATACAACACTACTGGTCATGAACAACATAGTGACGCACAAATACAAGACGACAGTTATACAACACTACTAGTCATGAACAACATAGTGACGCACAAATACAAGACGACAGTTATACAACACTACTGGTCATGAACAACATAGTGACGCACAAATACAAGACGACGGTGATACAACACTACTAGTCATGAACAACATTGTGACGCACAAATACAAGACGACAGTTATACAACACTACTAGTCATGAACAACATAGTGACGCACAAATACAAGACGACAGTTATACAACACTACTAGTCATGAACAACATTGTGACGCACAAATACAAGACGACAGTTATACAACACTACTGGTCATGAACAACATAGTGACGCACAAATACAAGACGACAGTTATACAACACTACTAGTCATGAACAACATTGTGACGCACAAATACAAGACGACAGTTATACAACACTACTGGTCATGAACAACATAGTGACGCACAAATACAAAACGACGTGATACAACACTACTGTCATGAACAACATTGTGACGCACAAATACAAGACGACATATACAACACTACTGGTCATGAACAACATAGTGACGCACAAATACAAGACGACAGTTATACAACACTACTGGTCATGAACAACATTGTGACGCACAAATACAAGACGACAGTTATACAACACTACTGGTCATGAACAACATAGTGACGCACAAATACAAGACGACGGTGATACAACACTACTGGTCATGAACAACATAGTGACGCACAAATACAAGACGACGGTGATACAACACTACTGGTCATGAACAACATTGTGACGCACAAATACAAGACGACAGTTATACAACACTACTGGTCATGAACAACATAGTGACGCACAAATACAAGACGACGGTGATACAACACTACTGGTCATGAACAACATTGTGACGCACAAATACAAGACGACAGTATACAACACTACTAGGGCATGAACAACATGTGACGCACAAATACAAGACGACAGTTATACAACACTACTAGTCATGAACAACATTGTGACGCACAAATACAAGACGACGGTGATACAACACTACTGGTCATGAACAACATTGTGACGCACAAATACAAGACGACAGTGATACAACACTACTAGTCATGAACAACATTGTGACGCACAAATACAAGACGACAGTGATACAACACTACTAGTCATGAACAACATTGTGACGCACAAATACAAGACGACAGTGATACAACACTACTAGTCATGAACAACATTGTGACGCACAAATACAAGACGACAGTGATACAAACGACAGTGATACAACGACGACAGTGATACAAACTGATCTAAAACATTGTGATCTACAAAGACAAGTTTTAAACACTTTTGAACTAAGTTGTAACTTAAGAGATAAAAGACAGTATAAAATAGTTGACAATGGACGCAAAATAAAAACAGTGATATACAATGATAGTGCATGAACATCTTTGTTGCAAATACAAGCGACATATACAACATACTAGTCAATGATAAATTGTACATATATACATACGCGATCAAAGATAGTTGACATATATCATGTTATGCAATGATAGTTGCATATATATCATGCTAAGCAATGATAGTTGCATATATATCATGCTATGCAATGATAGTTGATAATATCATGTGTACAATGAAGTTGCAATATATCATGCTTACAATGATAGTTGCATATATATCATGCTATGCAATGATAGTTGCATATATATCATGCTGTACAATGATAGTTGCATATATATCATGCTATGCAATGATAGTTGCATATATATCATGCTATAAATGATCATATATATCATATAATGATAGTTGTATATATATCATGCTTATCAATGATAGTTGCTATATATCATGCTATAAATGATAGTTGCATATATATCATGCTATACAATGATAGTTGCATATATATCATGCTGTACAATGATAGTTGCATATATATCATGCTATGCAATGATAGTTGCATATATATATCATGCTGTACAATGATAGTTGCATATATATCATGCTATACAATGATAGTTGCATATATATCATGCTATGCAATGATAGTTGCATATATATCATGCTATACAATGATAGTTGCATATATATCATGCTATACAATGATAGTTGCATATATATCATGCTGTACAATGATAGTTGCATATATATCATGCTGTACAATGATAGTTGCATATATATCATGCTATACAATGATAGTTGCATATATATCATGCTATACAATGATATATCATGCTATATAATGATAGTTGTATATATATCATGCTGTACAATGATAGTTGCGTATATATCATGCTATATAATGATAGTTGCATATATATCATGCTATACAATGAATGTTGCATATATATCATGCTAATACCTGATACCTGTTCAATAATCTGCTTGTACCAATATGATAGTTGCATATATATCATGCTATACAGTGATAGTTGCATATATATCATGCTATATAATGATAGTTGTATACATATGCTGTACAATGATAGTTGCATATATATCTTGCTATAAAATGATAGTTGCATATATATGCTATATAATGATAGTTGCATATGTTATACAATGACAGTTGCATATCATGCTATGCAATGACAGTTGCAGCATATATATCATGCTATGCAATGACAGTTGCACATATATCATGCTATCATGCAGTTGCATATATATATGCTATAATGAAGTTGCATAATATCTTGCATGAAGTTGCATATATATCCTATCAATGATAGTTGCATATATATGCTATATAATATATTATATTATATAATATAATATATATATATGCAATGACAGTTGCAGCATATATATCATGCTATGCAATGACAGTTGCATATATATCATGCTATGCAATGGCAGTTGCATATATATTATGCTATGCAATGACAGTTGCATATATTTGCTATGCAGTGACAGTTGCATATATATATCCTATGCAATGACAGTTGCATATATATATGCATATAGCAATGACAGTTGCATATATATCATGCTTCATTGACAGTTGATATATATCTATGCAATAACAGTTGCATATATATCATGCTATGCAATGACAGTTGCATATATAGCGTGCTATACAATGACAATTGCATATATATCATGCTATGCAATGACAGTTGCATATATATCATGCTATGCAATGACAGTTGCATATATATCATGCTATGCAATGACAGTTGCATATATATGCTATGCAATGACAGTTGCATATATATCATGCTATGCAATGACAGTTGCATATATAGCGTGCTATACAATGACAATTGCATATATATCATGCTATGCAATGACAGTTACATATATATCATGTTATACAATGGCAGTTGCATATATGTCATGCTATGCAATGACAGTTGCATATATATGCTATGCAATGACAGTTGCATATATATGCTATGCAATGACAGTTGCATATATACGCTATGCAATGACAGTTGCATATATATCATGCAATGCAATGACAGTTGCATATATATCATGCTATGTAATGACAGTTGCATATATATCATGCTATGTAATGACAGTTGCATATATATGTTATACAATGACAATTGCATATATATCGTGCTATACAATGATAGTTGCATATATCATACTCTCCAATGATTTTTGCATATATATCATGATGCGCAATAATAGTTTTGTATATCATTCTATTCAATGATAGTCGCCTATATATGCTATATAATGATAATGTGATATACAGTGGTAATGTGCTATACAATGCTACTTATGCTATATAATGATACATATGCTATACAATGATACATATGTTATACAATAATACATATGCTATACACAAACAACCCTCACATAGGGTAGAGAAAAACTTACGACGACGTTTAGGTCCGACTTGGACTATTTACAAAGTCACACTGACTTGTAAATGGTCCAAGTTGGACCGAAACGTCGTCACAAGCGTCTCTCTCCTAAGTGAAGGTTATTTGTGTATTGTTCCAGTCACGGTATTGTTGCTTTTATGTTCACTGTACATTTGTTATATAATTGTACATACGCTGTACAGTGATACTCATATATACTATACAATCATACGTATGATATTCAATGATACATATGTTATACAATAATTGGCACATAGTATCTGGTAAACAATGATACTCAAATATGCTATACAATGATACATATGATACAGAATGAGTCACATAGGCTATACAATGATACATATTCTATACATTCGTACACGCATTTGCAATACAATGATATATGCATATTATATGATATATATTGCCACACACACCACCTAAAGGGTACAAGAAGACACAGAACATCCAGACCATGGGTAGCCACAGCCACTCCAGAGAGAGAGAGAGAGAGAGAGAGAGAGAGAGAGAGAGAGAGAGAGAGAGAGAGAAGAGAGAGAGAAAAGAGAGAGGTTTTTTTAGTGCAAGGAAGAAAAAAAAGCTGGCAGGAAATGACAGAAATCGTTCACCAATTCCGATCATTTCTGGAGTGGAACCATAGTCAATGGCCTCCACTCCAAAATAACAGATATTAGAGCCGGAAAAAAAAGACCCCAGCCCCATACCACCAATCGGACGACATTCATCTTTGCAAATATACAGGGTCTAAAGCCAGCAACGAACAACAAAATACCTTACATCCATGGACTGCTTATGGAGTCAAATGCAATGTTTGCGGCTTTCACAGAGACCCACATAAACGATCACTTTGACAATGAAATATGGATCCCTGGTTACAACCTATACAGATGTGACAGAGTGAACAGGCAAAAGGATGGGGGTTAGGCCTATATATCACAGTCACTTATATGTTCAGAACTACTAAATGCCTCAAATGATGTAGTTGAAGTTTTAGCAGTAAAGATCGAGAATCAAAACCTGGTCATCGTGGTTGTATACAAGCCTCCGGATGCAACGTCCCAACAATTCCAGGAACAGCTTCTGAAAACTGACCCTGTCTGGAAAACTTCCAGCCCTGCCCCAACATCTTGCTCCTGGGGATTTCAACCTAAGGCACCTAAATGGAGGAACATAGCAAATAATGTTGTAGCAGAGATAACACCAGGAGGCAGCTCAGATGAAAACTCGCACACACACGAGCTTTTAAATCTCTGCACCAAATTCTCCTTAAACCAACAAATAATAGAGCCTACAAGATTGGAGAATACACTGGACCTCATCTTCACTAACAATGATGACCTGATACGAAATGTCACCATATCAAAAACAATATACTCAGATCACAACATAATAAATTTCAGACATGTATGCGCGGGGCCCCAGAGCGCCAAAATGTGACCAGTCACGAGGGAGCCTTCACCAAATTCAACTTTAATAACAAAAGCATAAAGTGGGACCAAGTAAACCAAGTCCTAAATGATATAAACTGGGAAGATAGCCTAAGCACCACAGATCCCAACCTATGTGTAGAACAGATTAACTCTGTGGCACTCGTGGTATGCTCAAGAAAAGGAGGAGAAGATGTAAACTAGAAAGAGAAAGGTGCTCCCTATACAGGCGAAGGCAAAGAATAACAGAGCGGCTAACAGAGGCCAATATATCTGCAATACGTAGGGAGACACTGGTCAGAGAAATAGCAAACATCGAATTAAAGCTAAAGGAATCTTACAGGAATCAAGAAACGCGGGAAGAACTAAAAGCCATAAATGAAATTGAAAGAAACCCAAAGTATTTCTTTTCTTATGCCAAAACAAAGTCGAGAACAACATCCAGTATTGGGCCCCTACTTAAACGAGATGGGTTCCTACACAGATGACAGCAAGGAAATGAGTGAGTTACTAAATATGGCTCAGTTTTTAGTGAGCCGCTAACGAAAGACCTAAATTATTTTTTTATGAGAGTGCCACAGAATTTGATAGACGCAAACCTATCAGACATTATCCTGACGCCAAATGATTTCGAAAAAGCGATAAATGACATGCCCATGCACTCTGCCCCAGGCCCAGACTCATGGAACTCCGTGTTCATCAAGAACTGCAAGAAGCCCCTATCACGTGCTTTTAACATCCTATGGAGAGGGAGCATGGACACTGGGGTCGTCCTGCAGTTACTAAAAACAACAGACATAGCCCCACTCCACAAAGGGGGCAGTAAAGCAATAGCAAAGAACTACAGACCGATAGCGCTAATGTCCCATATAAAAATCTTTGAAAGGGTTCTAAGAAGCAAAATCGCCACCCATCTAGATACCCATCAATTACACAACCCAGGGCAGCATGGGTTTAGAGCAGGTCGCTCCTGTCTGTCCCAACTACTGGACCACTACGACAAGGTCCTGGATGCTCTAGAAGACAAACAAAATGCAGATGTTATATACACAGACTTTGCAAAAGCCTTTGACAAGTGTGACCATGGTGTAATAGCACACAAAATGCGTGATAAAGGTATAACCGGTAAAGTTGGTAGATGGATCTATAATTTCCTAACAAATAGAACACAGAGTAGTAGTCAACAGAGTAAAGTCTGAGACGGCTACAGTGAAAAGCTCTGTTCCTCAAGGCACAGTACTCGCTCCCATCTTGTTCCTCATCCTCATATCTGACATAATCAGGGATATTAGCCACAGCACCATGTCTTCTTTTGCAGATGACACCCGAATTTGCATGACAGTGTCCTCCATTGAAGACACCGCAAGACTCCAAGCAGACATCAACCAAATCTTTAAATGGGCTGCAGAAAACAATATGAAATTCAATGATGAGAAATTTCAATTACTCCGATATGGAACGCATAAGGAAATTTAAAGTACATCGGAGTATAAAACAAATTTCAACCACACAATAGAGAGAAAAACTAATGTAAAAGACCTGGGAGTGATCATGTCGGAAGATCTCACCTTCAAAGACCATAACGTTGTATCAATCATATCTGCTAGAAAAATGATAGAATGGATAATGAGAACCTTCAAAACTAGGGATGCCAAGCCCATGATGACACACTTCAGGTAGCTTGTTCTATCTAGGCTGGAATATTGCTGCACACTAACAGCACCTTTCATGGCAGGTGAAATTGCTGACCTAGAAAATGTGCAGAGAACCTTCACGGCACACATAACTGCGATAAACCACCTCAATTACTGGGAACGCTTGAAGCTCCTAAACCTGTACTCCCTAGAACGCAGGCGAGAGAGATACATGATCATATACACTTGGAAAATTCTAAAGGGATTAGTACCAAACTTGCACACGAAAATCACTTGCTATGAAAGCAAAAGACTCGGCAGACGATGCAACATCCCACCAATGAAAAGCAGGGGTGCCACTAGCACGATAAGAGACAACAAATAAGTGTCAGGGGCCCAAGACTGTTCAACTGCCTCCCAGCATACGTAAGGGGGATTATCAATAGACCTCTGACTGTCTTCATGCAGGCACTGGACAAGCACCTAAAGTCAGTACCTGACCAGCCGGGCTGTGGTTCGTACGTCGGTTTGCGTGCGGCCAACAGTAACAGCTTGGTTGATCAGACCCTGATCCACCACGAGGCCTGGTCACAGACCGGGCCGCGGGGGCGTTGACCCCTGAGACCCTCTCCAGGTATACTCCAATGATAGTCGAATACGTGTTATACATTAATACATATGATATAGTGATACACACATACATTCCCTATAAAATGATAGTCTTATACATACGTTATACAGTGACTCACGAAATCGTAATGACACGATTGCAAACAAACCATACCACGGGTGGGGTTCGAACCCGCGGTAAGAGTGTCTCAAAACTCCAGACCGTCGCGTAAGCCACTGGGCCAGCTAGCTTCAATAAGATTCATCCAACTAGGTATATTTCTACACCATAGGAAGGTTAGCATAGGCACCACTGTGTCCACATATTCTGGAGTTTTGAGACTCTCTGACCATGGTTTCGAACCACACCCGTGGTATGGTTTGTTATGCAGTGATAGTCACATATACTATACAGTGGGAAAAAAATAGCGAACAAGCGATACAAGATGCAAAACAACCACGGGGGGAGTTGAAAGGTGTAGCTAGGTGTTGCAGTCAACACATCAGGAGCTTGCAATGTTGCAGGAAGGATAAAATCCCAGCAAACACGTTCAGGGTGAGCGTATTTGCTAGAATGCTAGCAAAAAAACCCTGTGGCTGTTTTGTACTATACTATACAATGAGTCACAAATATATGCTATACAGTGATGGGCACATATATACAATGATAATCGCATACATATGCTATACAGTGATATGCACATATGATGTGCAATGATAGTCGCATACATATCATACTATACCGTGATAGTCAAATACATATTCTATACAATAATAGTCATATTCTAATAAAATATTTCGATAGTAACATATCATCAGTGATATCATTCTATACATTGATAGTAACATACATGCATGATGTACATATCATATGATAGTCACATATTCTATACAATATACATATTAATCAAATACATTTCTATACAATGATAGTACATATTCATCATATAGTCATACTATGCAATGATAGTCACATATTCATACAATGATCACATATTCTTCTGATAGTCACATTTTTATGATAGTACATATTCTATCAGTGATAGTACATATTCTATACAGTGATAGTACACATATTCTATACAATGATAGTCATATTCAATACCAATGATAGTCACATATTCTATACATTGATAGTCACATATTCTATACAATGATAGTCACATATTCTATACAATGATAGTCACATATTCTATACAATGATAGTCACATATTCTATACAATGATAGTCACATATTCTATACAATGATAGTCACATATTCTATACAATGATAATCACATATTCTATACAATGATAGTCACATTCTATACAATGATAGTCACATTCTATACAATGATAGTCACATATTCTATACAATGATAGTCACATACATCCCTGACAGTGTGTAAATACATTAAGACGAGAGTGTTGTTGTTTTGGTAAAACAGGTGAAGTATTGTCAGTGTGAGATGTGCGAAACATCGTAGGAGGTAATACAGTGCCGAGACCTCGGGCACCAAAGTTCCATGTGAAGGAAACACGCCATTATAAAATTACAAATGAGGAGAATAAATGTGGAATATACGAGTCGTATTTTAGTCAGTGAGTAACTGAATGAAAGAAAGAAATAATTTCTAGACCACAAATGACAGATGAGGAAACTTGGGAAGCACAGCAGTGACTGACACAGAGCAGCAGCTGACACTGCTGTTATACTGACACAGCAGCAGCTGACACTACTGTTACACTGACAGAGCAGCAGCTGACACTGCTGTTACACTGACACAGCAGCAGCTGACACTGCTGTTATACTGACACAGCAGCAGCTGACACTGCTGTTACACTGACAGAGCAGCAGCTGGCACTGCTGTTACACTGACAGAGCAGCAGCTGACACTGCTGTTACACTGACACAGCAGCAGCTGACACTGCTGTTATACTGACACAGCAGCAGCTGACACTGCTGTTACACTGACACAGCAGCAGCTGACACTGCTGTTACACTGACACAGCAGCAGCTGACACTGCTGTTACACTGACACAGCAGCAGCTGACACTGCTGTTACACTGACACAGAGCAGCAGCTGACACTGCTATTACACTGACACAGAGCAGCAGCTGACACTGCTGTTACACTGACACAGAGCAGCAGCTGACACTGCTGTTATACTGACACAGCAGCAGCTGACACTGCTATTACACTGACAGAGCAGCAGCTGACACTGCTGTTACACTGACAGAGCAGCAGCTGACACTGCTGTTACACTGACACAGCAGCAGCTGACACTGCTGTTATACTGACACAGCAGCAGCTGACACTGCTGTTACATACGAGGCTGACATGCTTACAGGCTGACACTGCTGTTACACTGACAGCAGCAGCCTGACACTGCTTTACACTGACAGCAGCAGCTAGCAGCTAGAAGCACTGCATTACACGGTGCTAATATTGAAGGTAATGTTTGATATCCAAGGAGCAGGTGAAGCCGGAAACAGCCTTGACACACTTAGCCCAGCAACAGCCACAGCAACAGCAACACCACACGCCCCCACACACACACACACACACACACACACGCACACACACACACACACACACACACACACACACACACACACACACCACACACACACACACACACACACACACACACACACACACACACACACACACACACACACCACACACACACACACACACACACACACACACACACACACACACACACACACACACACACACACACACACACACACGGGAAGCAGTCTTGGTTGAGTAGTCTAGTAGACAAGATGAGAGAAGACCCAGTATAAGATCAGCTCGCCTGCATATTGTTTGTCTGACATTAAGATAGATCCTGCACATTTTTCATTGATAACATTCCCACGTATTCAACTTGACACACACAATTCTTTATATATATAAAATGCAAAATACGACTGAGAAGGACGCTCAGCGTACTTCAGTTTAAACACTGATGAAATCCCTGAAACCTTAATCATGGGCAACTGTGCAATAAGTTGACTACACGAAGAAGTCATTATAACTACACGGGACAATGACACTAACATCACGCATTATAGAAATGTTTTAGAGGGTTTTAATAAGGAAATTACCAGGTGTGTAGAAGTTTATAAACTCCGCCAAGCAGGAAGCATTAAGAATATTCTGCCCACCGCAGTGACTAAACTACTACGACAAAATAGTAGAAACATTAAGAAAAGAAAAATATAGACGATATGTTGATAGTTTTTGGATATGCATCTGACCTCTGTGACCATCGAGGGTCACTATACATCACATACATTAATATAAATTACTAACAAACATAGTGGTAATAAAGTAAACAAAACTGTGTCGTTCACTGCTTGAACACGAGTTCTGCTACGACACAAACACAGCGTTGTATCAGTCGTTGCTGATCATAAACAATTAGACACACGTGTGCAACATCTGGGTATCTTTATCAGTCCCTCAACCTGACGGACTGATTACCTCATCTTTTGTGTATAGTTCTACTGTCTTCCAATTATGTCCTGGAATTTGTACTGATAAAGCCACTGCATGGAGAAACGTCTACAATAAAGATACCCAGATGTTGCACATGTCTAATTCTTCACCTTGTCGGTATTGCAGATGTTGCACGTGTCTGATTCTTCACCTTGTCGGTATTGCACACTGTTCGTTGCAGATGATACCAAAGTCAACATGAAAGTTGCCACAGTGGAAGACACAAACATTACAAATAGGTATCACCCATTTTATCAGTGGTCAGAGCACAATAATAGTGTTTCGCTGTGGCCTTTGTGGCCTTTGTGGCCTTCCCATACAACAATATGAGCACGTCAAACATGTGGTAACATTGTAGTTACTGATGATGGTAACATTGTACCCACTGTTGATGGTAACATTGTACCCACTGATGATGGTAACATTGTACCCACTGATGATGGTAACATTGTAGTTACTGATGATGGTAACATTGTAGTTACTGATGATGGTAACATTGTACCCACTGTTGATTATAACATTGTACCCACTGATGATGGTAACATTGTACCCACTGATGATGGTAACATTGTACCCACTGATGATGGTAACATTGTACCCACTGATGATGGTAACATTGTACCCACTGATGATGGTAACATTGTACCCACTGAGGATGGTAACATTGTACCTACTGATGATGGTAACATTGTACCCACTGATGATGGTAACATTGTACCCACTGATGATGGTAACATTGTACCCACTGATGATGGTAACATTGTACCCACTGATGATGGTAACATTGTACCCACTGATGATGGTAACATTGTATCTTCCAACGCAGAAGAGATATCAAAGCAGTAGAATGTACAAAGTCATTTATTGAATAAAACATCTAAACTACTGGGCCTGGATGACAGTTCTTGGAATGTTCTTTATGGAATGTTGATAAACGATCTACACGAGATATTTGGAGGCCTAGTGTCGTACCCTACCTTCACAAGGTACCGTAGTGAACGATATATCACGATATATACA
Source organism: Cherax destructor (assembly GCA_009830355.1). Taxonomy (NCBI): domain Eukaryota; kingdom Metazoa; phylum Arthropoda; class Malacostraca; order Decapoda; family Parastacidae; genus Cherax; species Cherax destructor. Next base: position 11,234 of record WNWK01014338.1, on the reverse strand, counting down.
GTAAGGACGCCATGGCCACAGAGAACACTGTCAGTAGTCCAAGACTATTACAACCTGCTACCACCAGATATTAGAAATGTTGCTGCAACAAATGTACAACAGTTGATGAGGAAACTGGTTCACAAACTGCAACAAGTGATGGTAGTCATGTGGGCTTACCGGACGCTGCCAGAAATAGGCTGCTTTACCAAGGAGTTACCTATGGAATATGACTATAAGCCGTTCTCTGAGAGTAGACCACTCTAGACCCGATCATGTGTGTGTGTGTGTGTGTGTGTGTGTGTGTGTGTGTGTGTGTTAGTCATGGAACTAATTCTCATGGTTTTCCGTTTTCTATCAAAAATGTATCAATGTAAATTTGTAAAACTCCTAATGCTTTTTCCCCTGTGTTTCTTCTTTTATTTCACTGCAGCCATCATCTACTACTCTGTGAAGAAATATTTTCCAATATACTTTCTACATTGCTGATGTATTCTACAGTTATGCCATCTTGTTCTCCTTATTTCTAGCAAAAAATAATTCCTCTATCTACGTTTTCACAATGTTTCAGTCATGTGTATATAGTTATTGTATGTTCTCTCCAGTCTTCCAACGACAACATTTGCACTGCCTTTAGTCTTCATTCAAAACTCGTATTTCTAAATTCTGGAAACCATTTTCTTGCATGTCTTTAAACTTTTTCTCTATTTTTTACTAATATATGTATATTAATGTGCAGAGAAAATACCACAGCTGCATATTACTAAGTTTGCTCTAACATATAAGAATACATTTTAGCATTTCTTCATATATTTGAAATATTTTTAAATTTGCCAGTATATAGCTTAAGTTTTTTTCCAAAGCTCTATCGAGTTATCTATATATGATTTTCTGGAGATAACTTCTTATTTGTAAGCACCATGAAGTCAGGTATAGTATATACACTGACAGATGTGTATGTGTGTATACACACATACACACTTTAATCTCTGTTTTAGGTATTAAAGTATTTTTGACTGGTAGTGAACAGATTATATACAGCCTCAGTGATCCTCATATAGTCGATAGGCTTGAAACCCTGCTAACCATAACTCTAAGGTTATATACTCCGACAATTGTGTACATTGAGAGACCCAGAGTTGTGTATTTCTCCTTACACAAAAATACACTAAAAGGTGCGTATATTTGTGTATATATACAGAGCTTATTTTAGGGATTAGAGTATTATTGACTAGTAATAAATATTTTTTTATACATCACTAATGACGATCGTGTAGTCGTTCGCGCACTTCCAAGACTTTTACAAAGTCTGTGTATACTACATCGGCATTTTCTCTTCGGGCGCATTCCAGCAGTTACCAGAGGCAGGAGCCACCTACTCCTATATTTAGCAGTCTTGTCTCTTACAACTTTTTCAAGGATTTTAATGTGCGACTTCAATGTTATCGGTTTAGTTTTTGGCAATTTCTTTGCCAACAAATTTGTGGCGAGGGTTATATCCGTCTTGACGTAGGAATCATCCGGTCAGGACTGTGGATGATTCCTATGTCCAGACGCCATCTCCATAGGATATATAGGCATGTGATAGTTTTTTGTGACCAGTGTGTAGGATGATTGTGACCAGTGTGTAGGAGGATTGTGACCAGTGTGAAGGAAGATTGTTCTGATCAGTGCGTAGGATTGTTGTGACCAGTGTGAAGGATGATTGTTGTGACCAGTGCGTAGGATTGTTGTGACCAGTGCGTAGGATTGTTGTGACCAGTGTAAGATGATTGTTGTGACCAGTGTGTAGGATTATGACCAGTGTGTAGGATTGTGACCAGTGCGTAGGATTGTTGTGACCAGTGTAAGATGATTGTTGTGACCAGTGTGTAGGATTGTTGTGACCAGTGTAAGATGATTGTTGTGACCAGTGTGTAGGATTGTTGTGACCAGTGTAAGATGATTGTTGTGACCAGTGTGTAGGATGATTTTGACCACCAGTGTGTAGGATGATTTTGACCACCAGTGTGTAGGATTGTGACCAGTGTAGGACTGTTGTGGCCAGTATGTAGGATGATTGTGACCACCTGGGTGTAGGATGATTGTGGCCACCAGTGTAGTACTGTTGAGACCAGTGTGTATGATTGTTGTGACCAACGGTGTATAATTGTGACCGGTGTGTAGGATGGCTGTGACCAGTGTGTAGGATGGCTGTGTGTAGGATGGCTGTGACCAGTGTGTAGGATGTGTTCAGTCTTGTGGCCACCAGTGTGTAGGATGTCTGTTCAGTCTTGTGGCCACCAGTGTGTAGGATGAGTGTTCAGTCTTGTGGCCACGAGTGTGTATGATGAGTGTTCAGTCTTGTGGCCACCAGTGTGTAGGATGAGTGTTCAGTCTTGTGGCCACGAGTGTGTATGATGAGTGTTCAGTCTTGTGGCCACCAGTGTGTAGGATGAGTGTTCAGTCTTGTGGCCACCAGTGTGTAGGATGAGTGTTCAGTCTTGTGGCCACGAGTGTGTATGATGAGTGTTCAGTCTTGTGGCCACCAGTGTGTAGGATGAGTGTTCAGTCTTGTGGCCACCAGTGTGTAGGATGAGTGTTCAGTCTTGTGGCCACCAGTGTGTAGGATGAGTGTTCAGTCTTGTGGCCACCAGTGTGTAGGATGAGTGTTCAGTCTTGTGGCCACCAGTGTGTAGGATGAGTGTTCAGTCTTGTGGCCACCAGTGTGTAGGATGAGTGTTCAGTCTTGTGGCCACCAGTGTGTAGGATGAGTGTTCAGTCTTGTGGCCACCAGTGTGTAGGATGAGTGTTCAGTCTTGTGGCCACCAGTGTGTAGGATGAGTGTTCAGTCTTGTGGCCACCAGTGTGTAGGATGAGTGTTCAGTCTTGAGGCCACCAGTGTGTAGGATGAGTGTCAGTCTTGTGGCCACCAGTGTGAGGATGAGTGTTCAGTCTTGTGGCCACCAGTGTGTAGGATGAGTGTTCAGTCTTGTGGCCACCAGTGTGTAGGATGAGTGTTCAGTCTTGTGGCCACCAGTGTGTAGGATGAATGTTCAGTCTTGTGGCCACCAGTGTGCAGGAGGAGTGTTCAGTCTTGTGGCCACCAGTGTGTAGGATGAGTGTTCAGTCTTGTGGCCACCAGTGTGTAGGATGAGTGTTCAGTCTTGTGGCCACCAGTGTGTAGGATGAGTGTTCAGTCTTGTGGCCACGAGTGTGTAGGATGAGTGTTCAATCTTGTGGCCACCAGTGTGTAGGATGAGTGTTCAGTCTTGTGGCCACCAGTGTGCAGGAGGAGTGTTCAGTCTTGTGGCCACCAGTGTGTAGGATGAGTGTTCAATCTTGTGGCCACCAGTGTGTAGGATGAGTGTTCAATCTTGTGGCCACCAGTGTGTAGGATGAATGTTCAGTCTTGTGGCCACCAGTGTGCAGGAGGAGTGTTCAGTCTTGTGGCCACCAGTGTGTAGGATGAGTGTTCAATCTTGTGGCCACCAGTGTGCAGGAGTGTTCAGTCTTGTGGCCACGAGTGTGTAGGATGAGTGTTCAGTCTTGTGGCCACGAGTGTGTAGGATGAGAGTTCAGTCTTGTGGCCACGAGTGTGTAGGATGAGTGTTCAGTCTTGTGGCCACCAGTGTGCAGGAGTGTTCAGTCTTGTGGCCACGAGTGTGTTGGATGAGTGTTCAATCTTGTGGCCACCAGTGTGCAGGAGTGTTCAGTCTTGTGGCCACGAGTGTGTAGGATGAGTGTTCAATTTTGTGGCCACCAGTGTGTAGGATGAGTGTTCAGTCTTGTGGCCACCAGTGTGTAGGATGAGTTCAGTCTTGTGGCCACCAGTGTGTAGGATGAGTGTTCAGTCTTGTGGCCACGAGTGTGTAGGATGAGTGTTCAGTCTTGTGGCCACGAGTGTGTAGGATGAGTGTTCAGTCTTGTGGCCACCAGTGTGTAGGATGAGTGTTCAGTCTTGTGGCCACCAGTGTGTAGGATGAGTGTTCAGTCTTGTGGCCACCAGTGTGTAGGATGAGTGTTCAGTCTTGTGGCCACCAGTGTGTAGGATGAGTGTTCAGTCTTGTGGCCACCAGTGTGTAGGATGAGTGTTCAGTCTTGTGGCCACCAGTGTGTAGGATGAGTGTTCAGTCTTGTGGCCACCAGTGTGCAGGAGGAGTGTTCAGTCTTGTGGCCACCAGTGTGTAGGATGAGTGTTCAGTCTTGTGGCCACCAGTGTGCAGGAGTGTTCAGTCTTGTGGCCACCAATGTGTAGGATGAGTGTTCAGTCTTGTGGCCACCAGTGTGTAGGATGAGTGTTCAGTCTTGTGGCCACCAGTGTGTAGGATGAGTGTTCAGTCTTGTGGCCACCAGTGTGTATGGTGAGTGTTCAATCTTGTGGCCACCAGTGTGTAGGATGAGTGTTCAGTCTTGTAGCCCAGTGTGTAGGATGAGTGTTCAGTCTTGTGGCCACCAGTGTGCAGGAGGAGTGTTCAGTCTTGTGGCCACCAGTGTGTAGGATGAGTGTTCAGTCTTGTGGCCACCAGTGTGCAGGAGTGTTCAGTCTTGTGGCCACCAGTGTGTAGGATGAGAGTTCAGTCTTGTGGCCACCAGTGTGTATGGTGAGTGTTCAATCTTGTGGCCACCAGTGTGTAGGATGAGTGTTCAGTCTTGTGGCCACCAGTGTGCAGGAGTGTTCAGTCTTGTGGCCACCAGTGTGTAGGATGAGAGTTCAGTCTTGTGGCCACCAGTGTGCAGGAGTGTTCAGTCTTGTTCTTCAAGGATCAGTCTTGGTTTCATCAGTAAGAGTTCACTGCTCTCCATATCTACACTTTTGTTATACTAAAATCATTTCTCCCTAAGTTGTGTCGTCACTCACTAACAACCAGAGTGCATGACGTACTGGTACACACAGTTCATAACCTCCGTCACTCACTAACAACCAGAGTGCATGACGTACTGGTACACAGTTCATAACCTCCGTCACTCACTAACAACCAGAGTGCATGACGTACTGGTACACACAGTTCATAACTTCCGTCACTCACTAACAACCAGAGTGCATGACGTACTGGTACACAGTTCATAACCTCCGTCACTCACTAACAACCAGAGTGCATGACGTACTGGTACACGTACTTCATAACCTCCGTCACTCACTAACAACCAGAGTGCATGACAAATGTTGTCCTAGACATGAGTAATGGGTTTATGCGGTGGGTGAGCGCAGTTTAAAATAAGAAGGGTCATGCAGCAGCGCAGGATGGGACCAGGAAGGTTCTGACTTACCGTGTGGGTTTAATAGCGATATTGCGAAATTGTCTTGTGTTTTTTACGTAGTTTTATTCATTTTTTTGCTTGGTGCCAATTGATTGATCAGAAGACATACTAGTGAAGTGAACAAGATCTGTGTCGGTTTAATACGTCAGAACTGCGTCGGTTTAATACGTCAGATCTGCGTCGGTTTAATACGTCACATCTGCGTCGGTTTAATACGTCATATCTGCGTCGGTTTAATACGTCAGATCTGCGTCAGTTTAATACGTCACATCTTCATCAGTTTAATACGTCACATCTGCGTCAGTTTAATACGTCACATCTGCGTCAGTTTAATACGTCACATCTGCGTCAGTTTAATACGTCACATCTGCGTCAGTTTAATACGTCACATCTGCGTCAGTTTAATACGTCACATCTGCGTCAGTTTAATACGTCAGATCTGCGTCAGTTTAATACGTCAGATCTGCGTCAGTTTAATACGTCACATCTGCGTCAGTTTAATACGTCACATCTGCGTCAGTTTAATACGTCACATCTGCGTCAGTTTAATACGTCAATCTGCGTCAGTTTAATACGTCACATCTGCATCAGTTTAATACGTCACATCTGCGTCAGTTTAATACGTCACATCTGCGTCAGTTTAATACGTCACATCTGCGTCAATTTAATACGTCACATCTGCGTCAGTTTAATACGTCACATCTGCATCAGTTTAATACGTCACATCTGCGTCAGTTTAATACGTCAGATCTGCGTCAGTTTAATACCAGGTCAATCGTCGATCTGCGTCAGTTTAATACGTCACATCTGCATCAGTTTAATACGTCACATCTGCGTCAGTTTAATACGTCAGATCTGCGTCAGTTTAATACGTCACATCTGCGTCAGTTTAATACGTCAGATCTGCGTCAGTTTAATACGTCACATCTGCGTCAGTTTAATACGTCACATCTGCGTCAGTTTAATACGTCAGATCTGCGTCAGTTTAATACGTCAGATCTGCGTCAGTTTAATACGTCACATCTGCGTCAGTTTAATACGTCAGAGCTGCTTCAGTTTAATACGTCACATCTGCGTCAGTTTAATACGTCAGAGCTGCGTCAGTTTAATACGTCAGATCTGCGTCAGTTTAATACGTCACATCTGCGTCAGTTTAATACGTCACATCTGCGTCAGTTTAATACGTCACATCTGCGTTAGTTTAATACGTCACATCTGCGTCAGTTTAATACGTCAGATCTGCGTCAGTTTAATACGTCAGATCTGCGTCAGTTTAATACGTCTGATCTGCGTCAGTTTAATACGTCACATCTGCGTCAGTTTAATACGTCACATCTGCGTCAGTTTAATACGTCAATCTGCGTCAGTTTAATACGTCACATCTGCGTCAGTTTAATACGTCAGATCTGCGTCAGTTTAATACGTCACATCTGCGTCAGTTTAATACGTCAGATCTGCGTCAGTTTAATACGTCACATCTGCATCAGTTTAATACGTCACATCTGCGTCAGTTTAATACGTCAGAGCTGCGTCAGCTTAATACGTCACATCTGCGTCAGTTTAATACGTCAAATTTGCGTCAGTTTAATACGTCAGAGCTGCGTCAGTTTAATACGTCAGAGCTGCGTCAGTTTAATACGTCAGAGCTGCGTCAGTTTAATACGTCACATCTGCGTCAGTTTAATACGTCACATCTGCGTCAGTTTAATACGTCACATCTGCGTCAGTTTAATACGTCACATCTGCGTCAGTTTAATACGTGACATCTGCGTCAGTTTAATACGTCACATCTGCGCCAGTTTAATACGTCAGATCTGCGTCAGTTTAATACGTCACATCTGCATCAGTTTAATACGTCACATCTGCGTCAGTTTAATACGTCAGATCTGCGTCAGTTTAATACGTCACATCTGCGTCAGTTTAATACGTCAGATCTGCGTCAGTTTAATACGTCACATCTGCATCAGTTTAATACGTCACATCTGCGTCAGTTTAATACGTCAGAGCTGCGTCAGCTTAATACGTCACATCTGCGTCAGTTTAATACGTCAAATTTGCGTCAGTTTAATACGTCAGAGCTGCGTCAGTTTAATACGTCAGAGCTGCGTCAGTTTAATACGTCAGAGCTGCGTCAGTTTAATACGTCACATCTGCGTCAGTTTAATACGTCACATCTGCGTCAGTTTAATACGTCACATCTGCGTCAGTTTAATACGTCACATCTGCGTCAGTTTAATACGTCAGAGCTGCGCTAACTGGTCGATTTTGGGGAGATTTTCCTAGAGACAGTTCCCCCCTGGTCTGCTTAATGTTGTCTTTACTATACGACTTCGTTTAATGGAACACTCTCAGTGTGACCAAACATTCTTGGGTTTGGTTTATTAATTGATAGAAATTAGATTTTTTTATTTAGTGGCGATGAGTTAAAAATGGAAGAAGGGGGAAGTGTTATATATGCCAGGCTTCGGGATTAATGAGCGGTGGGAAAGGTGACTTTATTTCCTGTACTCACTACGCTTTATTTTTATTTTATTTTTTAACTGAAATTTGTTGAAAATAGTGTAAGGTTGACCAGATTACCGATTTGTAATTAGAACAGTTGTGATTTTTGCTGGAGAGTTTCTTCCCATCAGTGGACACCACGGAATGCATGCTAGGAAAATGACCGGAAACTGATATAGGTTAACCAGTGAAATATGCCTTAGAAGCGGCGATACCTGCAGCATACAGTGCTTCCTGCAGCATACAGTGCTTCCTGCAGCATACAGTGCTTCCTGCAGCATACAGTGCTTCCTGCAGCATACAGTGCTCCTGCAGCACAGTGCTTCCTGCAGCATACAGTGCTTCCTGCAGCATACAGTGCTTCCTGCAGCATACAGTGCTTCCTGCAGCATACAGTGCTCCTGCAGCACAGTGCTTAATGTAGCATACAGTGCTCCTGCAGCACAGTGCATCCTGCAGCTTACAGTGCTTCCTGCAGCACACAGTGCTTCCTGCAGCATACAGTGCTTCCTGCAGCATACAGTGCTTCCTGCAGAATACAGTGCTTCCTGCAGCACACTGCTTCCTGCAGCACACAGTGCTTCCTGCAGCATACAGTGCTTCCTGCAGCACACAGTGCTTCCTGCAGTATACAGTGCTTCCTGCAGCATACAGTGCTTCCTGCAGCATACAGTGCTTCCTGCAGCATACAGTGCTTCCTGCAGCACACAGTGCTTCCTGCAGCATACAGTGCTTCCTGCAGCATACAGTGCTTCCTGCAGCATACAGTGCTTCCTGCAGCATACAATGCTCCTGCAGCATACAGTGCTTCCTGCAGCACACAGTGCTTCCTGCAGCATACAGTGCTTCCTGCAGCATACAGTGCTTCCTGCAGCACACAGTGCTTCCTGCAGCATACAGTGCTTCCTGCAGCATACAGTGCTTCCTGCAGCATACAGTGCTTCCTGCAGCACACAGTGCTTCCTGCAGCATACAGTGCTTCCTGCAGCATACAGTGCTTCCTGCAGCATACAATGCTCCTGCAGCATACAGTGCTTCCTGCAGCACACAGTGCTTCCTGCAGCACACAGTGCTTCCTGCAGCACACTGCTTCCTGCAGCATACAGTGCTTCCTGCAGCATACAGTGCTTCCTGCAGCATACAGTGCTTCCTGCAGCATACAATGCTCCTGCAGCACACAGTGCTTCCTGCAGCACACAGTGCTTCCTGCAACATACAGTGCTTCCTGCAGCATACAGTGCTTCCTGCAGCATACATTGCTTCCTGCAGCATACAGTGCTTCCTGCAGCACACAGTGCTTCCTGCAGCATACAGTGCTTCCTGCAGCATACAGTGCTTCCTGCAGCACACAGTGCTTCCTGCAGCATACAGTGCTTCCTGCAGCATACAGTGCTTCCTGCAGCATACAGTGCTTCCTGCAGCATACAGTGCTTCCTGCAGTATACAGTGCTTCCTGCAGCATACAGTGCTTCCTGCAGCATACAGTGCTTTCTGCAGCACACTGCTTCATGCAGCACACAGTGCTTCCTGCAGCATACAGTGCTTCCTGCAGCACACAGTGCTTCCTGCAGTATACAGTGCTTCCTGCAGCACACAGTGCTTCCTGCAGCATACAGTGCTTCCTGCAGCATACAGTGCTTCCTGCAGCACACAGTGCTTCCTGCAGCATACAGTGCTTCCTGCAGCATACAGTGCTTCCTGCAGCATACTTGCAGCATATAAATGCTCTGGAAAACGTATCAGAAATCTTGCCTATGAGGATAGACTGAGGGCCCTGAATCTGCACTCTCTAGAAAGGCGTAGAATTAGGGGGGATATGATTGAGGTGTATAGATGGAAAACAGGAATAAATAAAGGGGATGTAAATAGCGTGCTAAAAATATCTAGTATTGACAGGACTCGCAGCAATGGCTTTAAGTTGGATAAATTCAGATTCAGGAAGGATATAGGAAAGCACTGGTTTGGTAATAGAGTTGTCGATGAGTGGAACAAACTCCTGAGTACAGTTATAGAGGCTAAAACGTTGTGTAGTTTTAACCTGGGTGGGTGGGGTGGGTGTGAGTTGGTCCTGACTAGCTTGTGCTACTAGGTCAGATGTCATGCTCCTTCCTTAAGTGAATGTAATCTGACCTGGCTGGGTCGGGGCATTGGCTTAAGCCGGTGGGAGACTTGGACTTGCCTCGCATGGGCTAGTAGGCCTGCTGCAGTGTTCCTTCTTTCTTATGTTCTTATGTTCATACAGTGCTACCTGCAGCATACAGTGCTTCCTGCAGCATACAGTGCTTCCTGCAGCATACAGTGCTTCCTCTCCTCCAAGGTCGTGCCTCAGTAATTGTCTAAATATTACATTAACTTTCACATTGTTGGTGTCATTACATTTGCAAGAAAGATTCTCTATGATTTTAGAGAATATTTTTTTTAGAAATGTGGACCATCTTTCATTATTCAAAGTTTTTTACATAAGAACATAAGAATGGAGGAACACTGCAGAAGGCCTACTGGCCCATACAAGGCAAGTCCTTATCAAACCACCACTACCTAAGAATTTACTCCCGTACTCACGACACCAATCAAACCCAGCCCTCCCACTCATATATTTGTCCAATCTCTTTTAAAGCCACCCAAGGTCCTAGCCTCTATCACCCTACTCGGAAGATTGTTCCACGCATCTACAACTCTGTTCGAAAACCAGTACTTGCCTATGTCCTTTCTAAATCTAAATTGATCCAATTTAAATCCGTTATTTCTGGTTCTTACTTGGTTCGAATTTTATTGCATGTTAAAAATAAAATACGTTTTAAAATTTCATAGGATCCATTAAGACGGTGAGAGAACATTGAGGAGAGTGAGAGAACATTGAGGAGAGTGAGAGAACGTTGAGGAGAGGAGAGAACATTGAGGAGAGTGAGAGAACATTGAGGAGAGTGAGAGAACGTTGAGGAGAGTGAGAGAACGTTGAGGAGAGTGAGAGAACGTTGAGGAGAGTGAGAGAACATTGAGGAGAGTGAGAGAACGTTGAGGAGAGTGAGGGATGAGGTGAGAGAACGTTGAGGAGAGTGAGGGATGAGGAGAGTTGAGGAAGCACTCGCAGGAGACCTGGTTATTACAACACTGGAAGCTCCTCCTCCACCACCTGAACTTTCTGCTTTCACGTGGAACCAACACAGTCACCTCCGTTATGTTGCTGCATCTACAACATAATGACTGTTGTATGTAGAATGCTTACCTTACCAGGTGAACCACTGGTACCATACTGTTACCTAGTGAGTGTTCCAGGTGAACCACCAGTACAACACTGTTACCTAGTGAGTGTTCCAGGTGAACCACCAGTACAACACTGTTACCTAGTGAGTGTTCCAGGTGAACCACTGGTACCATACTGTTACCTAGTGAGTGTTCCAGGTGAACCACTGGTACCATACTGTTACCTAGTGAGTGTTCCAGGTGAACCACCAGTACAACACTGTTACCTAGTGAGTGTTCCAGGTGAACCACCAGTACAACACTGTTAC